>VDFB02192949.1:0-10921 GCA_007258455.2 Sequoia sempervirens
AAATCAGTCATTTTTGTCATAAGAAAGCAAAGTCCCAAGAGATCCAAAATAGGGTTGACTCACCTCAAGGTTGAAAGTCAATCCTTTCCCTTAGTGATCTCCTCTCTTTCTAATGAAGTTAGGAAAAAGGTAGGTGTGTTTAAACCTTGTAATCATTCCATATTGAACAACACATCCTCTCTCCCCTTTTTCTTTATTTCAATTGTAAACTGATAAATATTCCATTTTTATTTGGTAGTAAGTTGAGTTTATACATGTGTCCTAATTTTGATGATGATTTTGAAGAGATGTCTAAATTTCCTTATGTCAGTGTCATTGGTAGTTTGATGTATGCAATGGTTTGCATTAGACAATATATAGCCCAAGCAGTGGAGTTTTGAGCAGGTTTATGTCTAACTCTTGCAGAGAGCATCAAACTTTTGTTAAGAGGGTGTTTAGATATTTGCAATGTACTTATGATTACTATTTGGTTTATCATGGTACTGATGATGTGGTTAAGTCATTGGACATACACGATTTTTTTTATGTAGATTGGGCAAGTGACTTGGATAGTCAAAGGTCCACTACTATCTATGTTTTTACTTTGTTTGGAGGTGCAGTGAGTTGGATGAGTAAAAGGCAACCTACTGTTGCATTGTCCACCACCGAAGTAGAGTATATAGTTGCTACACATGCCTCTAAGGAGGCATTTTGGTATAGAGACTTGGTAAAGGTATTCATTTTGATTGCAAGACAGTGAGGATTGGGTGTGACAATTAGAGTACCATATGTTTAGCCAAAAATCCTATGTATCATGCTCCTAGTAAGCATGTTGATGTTGAAACTTTGGATAATGTTGCAAATTCTCTTGCAAAGCCAATGACAACATATAAGTTCTCTTAGTGTAATTTTTTATTTGTATCTCATGGATGTAATTTCAATGTATAATGTCAAGTGGGAGAATGTTAGGATAGGTGACATTATAATTGTTATCCTAAGTTGATATTATGTGTCTTTGCATTCTTTGGAAAATGTTCTAGAGGACATGAGGGGCAAATTATTTAGTATTTATTTTCCTATGACAAATTGTAATTACATTCATAGAGGTGGACACACTACACTGACAGTTACAAATCATCCCAGGAGTATGGGGACCACCCATAAATGCATGTTCTTGCATGTTATTTGCATGCTATCTTGGGTTGGGTTCCCAAGCTTGCATGATCTAGGTTTGAGCCATCAGAGCCATTGAAGAGTAATGGAGCGCTCGAGATTAACCAATTCTAATTGGTTATGGGTTAGGTGCCCATGTGAAGGCCATGTGATAATTTAATAATTTTCACCACGCTTATGGGTTGTTCACTAAGGGGGGTGTGGGTTTTTCCAAGTGGTTTTACTTGTTTCAAGATACCACAAATGGTATTCTCTCCCACAAACTTCTATATATTGGAGCATTGAGATGGTGGTTTCATAAGTTTATTTGCAGGTTGTTAGAGAAATGAAGTGTTGCCGAGATTTAGAGAGGAGTGTTGTGTTGTTGTTTTTCATTGAAGATTAATACAAGCATTGCATCTCTTTGGGTGTGAATTTTTTTTCCCAAAAGGGTTTCTCCACGTATATCTTGTGTCACTTGTGGTTCTCAACTTGTGGTATTATTATTTTTATTTCATTGTTGGAATTATTAATCACATAACACATTATTGATAATCTTGAATACACATTTTCAGATTTGTAACCACTTAATTAAGTTCATATTGTTGCAAGTTTCACCTTAATTTCCAACATTGTTATGTAGATGAAACCGTTAAACATTTATTTTGTGGTTGCACCTTTGCTAAAAAATATTGGTATGAGGTGTTTAGAGATATTCCTATGATATTTGGACAACATTGAATTAGAAAGAGGTTTTACTTGGTCTAGGAATGAAGAATAATATTGTTGACTTTGTGAGACATGTCATTCTTTTGCATCTTTGAAGAATTATTTATAGAATTGTACTTTCTAATATTTATATTCATCCAACAAGTAGAATTTGGAAACTTTACTGAAAAAAAAATTCAAATGTCTTGTTATACTCTCAATTACAAGCCTCGTGGCTGAAGAAAACAAAGGATTTTCTAATCATCAAATCAACAATCTCCAAAGTAATCATCACAAACTGAATAAAGAAATTACGAACATCCTCAAGGGAAAATAAGTGTATACTTAGATGAATTAATCTTGTCCACTCTTGGGTGGAAACAAACAAATCTTAGGCTCTCAAAAAGAGTTGCTCATAGAAGCATATTTGATAGGAATATCAATAAGAAAAAAATATCTACACCCAAAAGACCAAAAATATTTTATTTGTATTAGCTAGTCTAGCCACTATTGGACTAATCACCAACGTCTCCCTTCAAATTTGAGACATGGACTAATCACCTCCCACATATTATCTTATCTCTAGCATTTGTATTGGGCATTAATAGGTCAATATTTTGGCTCAATGACAAATGTGTTCCAACAAATGGTATCAAAACCGGGTCGTGAGTTTGAATCCCCTTGAGTGACGTTGAGGGGGAATTGTTGGACTAATTGCCTACATCTCCCTTTGGATTTAGGACATGGACTAACTGCCTCCCATGGATCCGCTTATCTTTAGTGCTTATATCATGAGTTAACAAGTCAACCTTTTGGTGCAACAGTAAATGTGTTCCAACAACCACATTCACTCCAATTTTTGTTTGCTTTTGGGATTCATGTTTACACTTTTACAAGTGAATGTGGTTTTGAGAATATTGATAGCAACACTAGCATATTATAGCAATAAAATTGAGAAAATGCTAATGAAAGACATGCTCCTTTGGGCTAGATATCATTTCCATTGTAGGGAATGTGGATTTTTCATGCATGTTTCACAAGATTCAAGAGAGATTGTATCATGTGTTATTGGCATAGGCTTTTGTAGAGTAGGAAAAGTGATGCTAGACCTAATTGGATTAACTACGATTATCTCCTTTTCACTTTAACTCCACATTCAAACATAAACCAACTAGGGTAAATTATGATTTCCTTACTACCACAAGGGAGAGTCAACCTCCTAGGGTTTATGTTTTTTTGAGTTGTAAGAGACATAAATTTGATGTATGATTTAACAATCATATTTGATATAAAACCCTAGATCTAAAAATATAATTTATTACAAAGTTTCTCAACAAGATCATACTCTTTACCAATACATTGAGGAAGGCTAGGTGGGGGTGGAAGATGTGGTTGATGGAATTGAATGGACGTTGGTATGTGTTTCAATTGCTTATCATTTCTAGTGTTAAATGTGTGAGCCATCGTGTGATAACTTGGTTTTGCAACACATGTTGATGCATATGATTACGTTGAGTGGGTTATTTTGTAAATTTTAGGATATGACCATGAGGTTTTAGAGGTCCTATATGAGAGGTGGTTTAGACATTCTAATAATCAAAGGAGGTTCAATAGTCAATTGTGTGTTCATAATTTCAACTAAATTAACTACAATCTTTTATCAATGGGTGGCCTAATATCAATTTAGAATCTTCATCTATGTCATCCATCTTACTATCATTTGAAGAATAAAATGTATCAATGATGACATCCTCTTGCACCACGATATCTTCCCAAGTAACAGAGGTAATGGGAGAGGAACAAACATGATTCTCATGATTCACAATGATTAGATCCTCTTGGACCAAGATACCCTCATAAGTAGGAGAGATATTGGGAGAAAAACAAATACAATTGTCATGATTGTCAATTATTGCATCCTCTTACACCAAGATATCCTCATAAGTAGGAGAGATATTGGGAAAAGAACAAACATGATTGTCACAATTGTCAATGATTGTATCCTCTTATACCAAGATATCCTGACAAACTATAGTAGAGATATTGGGAGAGGGATCAACAAAAAAATTTTAAAAAAAGAGGAGAGAGGAACTTATTTTCATATGTGTGTAAGAAAAGTTTTAAAATTACTTGATCAAGTTTAACAATAGGATATCAATTATGAAAAAACAAGATTTTTGCAATGAAAACATTATGTGATGTGCTATGGATCAAAATAGTGATGTAATACAAAATTAAATATTTTTCAAAAACAAAATTCTAAAACAGGAACTGGATCTTAACAAAGACCACAAATAGAGATTTGCACAAAAAAGTTCAGCCCAAACTGATTGGATCGGGGCACTATGCACCCTAGACTAGAGAATTAATTTTAGAAAACTTAGGATCTAGAAACCACCTATAACTTGTTTAAGGGTCTCAGGCTACAGAGGTTTAGGTCTATGAATAAACAAAATTTTAGAAATGCACAAAAACCTAGTTTTTCTATATGAAGAACACACATGCATGCAACTTTTCTATTTTGGAAAGAATGCAATAAATTTAAATGATGATTTTTAGAATGTACAATGTCGTGATTGATTGATTTTTTCCAAAAAATGAAGAAAAGCAATGTTGTTTGATATTTTGAAATGCAATTGATATGTAATTTTTTCACTTTCTCAATGTTTTTCAATAAAACATGCATGCAATTTTGTCAAATTTTTAGAACCTAAGATTACATTCAGATTTCCTAATAAAATAACTAAGATCTAAGCCCCCAAAAAAGGAAAAATCAAATCTAAGCAATTTAATTCAAATTATTTACAATTTTTCCTTTTGATGTACAATGGATGAAAAATACAAATGCATAGTTTTTGAAAATGAAATAAATGTAAAATAATAACAATATTTTCAAAGCATCTATATTTTTGCATTAATTTTTAGTATTTATGCTAATGAAATTTAAAAAATTGCAAGTGTAGGATATGTCAGGTTCACCAAAATGTAGAGTAGGAAAAGTGATCCTAGACCCAATTAGATTTACAAGGATTATCTCCTTTTCACTTTGGCTCCACATTCAAACATAAAACAACTAGGGTTTTATGATTGGCTTGCTATCACAAGGAGAGCCAACCTCCTAGGTTTTATATTTTCTTGAGTTGTAAAAGGTATGAATTTGATGTATGATTTAGCAAATCCTATTTGACATATAACCCTAAGTCTAAAAATGTAATTTATCGCACAAACAAAAGCGAAAAGTATCAAAAAGGCTTCAAATATGAGACTGAGCTATAGAGAGGAACCTATGATAGAAAATTGGGGTTGATTTACAAGGTCAAGGGTGTGAGGCACCCCAAACTGGCTTCCTCCTTTTTCGGATTTACAAAGTTTGAAATGCAAGTTACTGTCTGCTTTGTGTTTTTTGGAACTTTCTTTTGCTAAAACTTTCGGATCTAACCTCCACACATGAAAAGAGGGGGAAAGGTTGTATTGTATAGGGGCTTGCCTAAGTCAAACCCCATTTTGGTATTTCTACCTCCATTTACAATAATTGATGATGATCAAGAGGGCATACCCTAGGTCGAGTAAAGACCAAAACAATAATAATTGATTGAAATGATAAATGATAATGTTACCTTGATGCAAAATTCTGGATGAAGTGATGCCACACAAGTTGCCACAAAGTTTATTGATAGATGTCTTGTTTGCTTGATAGACTTGCAAAAGGTTAATTCCCAAAACATAATAGACTATTGTAACTAGCATGTAGAGGATAACTCAATACATCTTCATAATTTGGCATGATTAATCATAATAGCTCCTTGCACATAATTTGCTCCATTCTTCTTATTGTCTTGAAAGCTTGATATTGATTGATGAAAGTGTTGTAATAATGTTGTTAACCTTGGATTGTCTTAATTGATTTTAGGATCTTCAATTTGCTCAATAGATTTTCTAAGATTTTAGATGATGAAAAAGACTAGTATTTACATACAATTCTTCCAATTTCCCAAAAATCAAATACTGATAGCTGACAAATGAAATTGAATTTTCAAATAATAAAATTTTGACACTAACATATTCAAATTGGGGCCAAAAAGAGTTGGAAAAGGGTGTGGGGTGCCTCGTCCAGACCCGTCCTTTTCAAGGCCTTAAACATCATCAACAAATATTAAATACTTATTTTCATTTTGATTGTTTGATTTTTCGAATATATTTATATATGGGTAATTAAATGTATAATTAGGTCCAAGCACATAGGGAGGAGCTAAACCTAGTGTGAAATTGTCAAGGGTTACAATTTTTGACGTTACAACTTTTGTTAATCAAATGTCTTATGGTTTGTTAACTACAACAAATAAATGCCTAGAATTGTTATCTAAAATTGTAAGAACAAAATGAAGAAAAGTTATAGTTTTCCAGCAATGTCCATGGATGTGCAACATTATTAGGGTTTCAAGACAAGCCTTGGGGAGCTTCTCAAGTTAGGTTATTGCCTTTATAGATGATGTTGAATTTGTCATAACACCACACCATAGATGTTAGGGTGATATTCAAGGTCATCTTTCTATGTAGCAAAAATTAATTAAAGACCGTAAAAATTGCAGAAAAATGTACTGGGACCGCACGAAAAATTTGGCAAATAGATGCCAAACCCAGCGACGTGCTTGGCAGACTGCAGGACCTCGAGGTCAGATTCTAAGAGAACCAAAAATCGCGTTCAAAAGGCTGAAAAGCGTAGGTCGCATGCAGAAAAACGTTAGCAGAAAACGTGAAGAAAAAATCGTGCCACAGAAGATTAGAAAAAAAAAAACGCGATTTAATAATGGTGCTAGTCTCTTTCAACCAAGCCACGAACCGACGGATTCCTCAAAAAAAATTCGGCCAGAAAAAATTTCGAATTACAGCCTTGAAACACCCACAATTTTTTTTTTTTTTAATTTTTTAGAAACTATGGCGTCTTCAAAACCCTCGATCTGGACTCACAAAAATCTCACGTGATAAATCACGAATTACAGATTTAAAAATACCCTCCTAAAATCCTGAGCCCTCCCATAAGGGAGGCTCAGACCTGCTCTGATACCATGAAACAATTTTGGGCTAAAAATTGCTTGATATTACTTGAAGAATAGATTACAATATATAGAGGAGTAAAAGTACTGTAGACATTAAATGTCTACCTAACAGCTACCTACCAACAACTAATAGATATAATTGACCATTATAAAATGGAAGAATATAATATTCTAACATAGTTTTTGGTGTGATGTTAGCTTTTTTGGAGTGTTGTTCAAGTTTGGTAGTGATTAGATGCCTTTTTAGTGTGCTGGTGTGCTTTTTCTGAGATACTGGAAGACAAAAGTTTGCTCATAACTCAGTGAGACTGCTAAGTATCATTTTGGGATTGTTTCTGAGTTTTCCTCATTGTTGGGCACCACAAAATGAGTGTTCACTTGGCATGTTTGGCAAAGAACTGATTTTTAAATGCTGGTTGCCCCTCCCAAGAGTCCATATCATTCATCTCAGACATGTTGGGTTTGTATCAGGTCTGAAATTGCCTTTAGTTGACTCCTTTTCATCACTCTTGGGTGTTGGAATTTGCTGGTGAAGAGTTTGGCAGTGCTGAAGCAAATTTTAGGGTGTTTGAAGGCTTGAAGATTGGACAAACCAAGTGCCCTAGCCCCATGTGCTTGAGGGTTGGGCATTGGATCAGATCTGAGCATTCTACTCTATGTTTGAAGACTATACCAGGTCTGCAATATGTTTAAATCTGATTATAAAATGTTGCACATGTTCTATTAAGCCTGAAATATAAACCTGTGATGATCAGCACTATTTTCTATATGTTTTGTTGCTTAGTTTCATGCTAAATGGTTGTTTTAAAAGTTCTGAATGCAATCTGAAAGTAAACATCAACAAAACCCTTTCATTGGAAAACAAACCTGCAAACAAACCAATACAAAAATTAAAAATTAAAAAATCAGGGGGTATTATTACACAGGTTTCCAAATGTTGTTGGATTGATCAAAAGAAGGAGAGATACTCCTAAAGTTCATTGAGTAGAGGTTCTCTAAAAGTACATTTGCATTTAGGATAGGTTCTTTGAAGGTGCATGTTGTTGGATTTAATAGAGGGCGAAGATCTCTCTTAGCATAAGTTAAATCTCTTGTACATTGTAATCTTGTTCTTTAGATAACATATCAGAGCGGTGTTGCTGCTGCTGGAAAAATATTTGAAAGGGTTTCTTAGAGTAAATCGAGTGTTTCTGTGAACGTATGTTTTGACTTGACATTACATTGCATTTGGATTCTGTAACCTATTCAGCACAGTTATTCTCTTAAGATTATCAGTAATTTCCTAACACTCATAACATCTGTAAACCTTGATATGTATTTTTTTGCTTTGTTTTGATAAGATGCAGCCGATGGCCACACATCCAGGCTACAGCCCATAAGGACATAATGTACATTGAACACTTATCTTTTAATGGGTGCGGGTCCCAAACACGCCTCTCTTTTCTCTATCAATAAAAATAATAATATGATGAAATGGGGATTCAAGCAGTGCAGCAATAACAAACTTTCCTAATAATGGTGAGAGCATCTGTTCAAATACCACAGGCACCCCTTAGACTCAGATTGAGGGAAAAATGACCGAAGCAGTCGGCTACAATGAAATGTTGCAATTGATGAAAGAAGCAATCAAATCCAGAGGCTAAGTAAAAAATGTGTAATTAACGAAAGAAACGATCAAATCTATCCGCAGAATAAGAAGATTTACAATTAACTGATGGCATAAAATTGAGCCTTCTTTTATAATTTTGCATTTAGACAAGGTCTTTTCACTGTCTAGTTTACATGGTACCTTTCGTAGTCCGAATGCAAAATTTCTATGTACGTTTTATTATAATTCTGTATTTACACGAACTCTGCCTTTGCTAATTTTAATATAGAATTCTACTGAAACGTAAATATAACATTAAAACAAAACCTGCAAGGCTTATGTAGACTTTCAGGTGGTGTCGCTAAAGGCAAAATCTCGTAGATTGGCAAGTTAGTTTTACGGATGGTCATAATTTCAAACCCTGCAGACTCGTTGCATTGTTGATCTTAAAAACAAAAATGAAGTCCATGAATGGAAAAAAATGGAAAAAGGGGCAGACTATAATTAAAATGAGTGATTATTCAATTGATCCGAAAGAAGAACATAAATACCTGCACAAAGCAATGATTTCTAGAAAAGCACATGAACATAATAAGAAATTTTAGAGGTTTATATAATCCCCTGATCCCATTGTCAACCTATCTTATCGCTAATATCTTATACTAGCTTGTGCACCTCATTCCTATTGGTCGTTGTTCTTAATTTGGCTGGAATTTGTCATAATCATGAGGATCTGTAATTGTAATGCCTTGCAAGTATGTCCTTATCTTATCTAAACTAACAAGCTGCGTTAAGATGTTTATTTAATAGGGGTTTTCTTTTATAAGGAATTTAGAGGATAGAATTCCTATCACATCTTTGTATGATAATCTAGAGGTCTTACTTATAGGTTAATACACTCAGCTGAAATGCAAATAATGTCATTGGAATGTTTTGTAATTTAGATAACAATAATAAATTGTAATTTAGATAATAATAATAATGATACTTAAATATTTTGGACTAGAGGTATATATATATATATATATGTAATGAATAAATTTAATAGTTGTGTTAAGTAAGCACTTGAATAAGTTGAAGATAAAAGATTTCAATTAGGACATGTTCTTCTTTCTTTGATAGTAAAATTTGGTCTTTTTGTAGTTAGTTGTTTAAGATAAAAGATGGTTTATATTATTAGAGTGAAATGGATTAGAAAATATTTTTTAAAAGAGTATAAAATTTGGTGCAACAATCAAATGATGAATTGAATTTTTTTGTAGAGAGATGAGTAAGTTAAATAAAAAAAAATTAGTGTATAGCACTCATAGGAAAATGCTAATTTGATATCGAGGTAGCTACTAGAGAATTCAATTATATTAGAAATGACATCAAGATTAATGTTGTGGATGATGGTTTATAGCAAATGATGAAATTAGTAATATTAAGTCAATTAGAAGAATTAATTTGAAATAGGAAGAAAGTATAATGTCTTTTTGAAGGAAGGTCTTTTTCTTAATAAACATATTCTTATCCCTCATAGGTTGATTATGATTGGCTAATGGATACTCTTGGAAAATAGGTAATGGAATCTTTCATATTTATTTTTGAGACCTAGGAATCGTTATGTGAAATGAACATTTTTGTATAAACATTCATTCATGTAATTGTGTGACGTGAATATTAGTGTGATTGTTTTATATTTATAAGTTTATGAAGTAGATAGGGATATGTTGAAGATAAGAAAATTTCTTGGTTAGAATAGTTTTATTTTGGTAATTAGGAGAATTGATAGTTGTAAGAGTTGACTGTATATATTTGGATAAACGTAGGGTTTATGTAAATTAGTTGATTTTCTAAATGATGACTATCTCCTTATTCTCTTCTTCATAAGTTCTCTATAAGGATGCTTACTTGTTTTCACGATTGATTTGATGGTCTGAGTTGGTTGATTCTTGAATTGAGTTTTTCAATGGTGCAAGGGTATCTTAAGAGGAGAGAATAAAGGTCTCCCTTGGATGCCCGATTGATTTTATCATGTTGATTAGGTAGTTTGATTTGAGTTTTGTTTATGGAGGGAGTAAGCTTGTGCCATAAGGTTGTGATTAGAATTTGGTTTTATGGATAGTAATGTATGTTGACTTCGGAGGAGTGATGATTTTATGTTCCATGTTTTATGTACCTTGATGTGGCAAGCGTTTTGGTATCACTATTTGAAAAGGGTTGTACAGACTTGTGAGACTTTGATTTTGTACTTGTTTTGGTGAGATGGTTATGCCTTGTGTTTATTGATTGGTTCAATGCTTTATGTGGATACAATCCTCTGTGTTGGATTTTTGTGTTTGAGTGTCTAGAGGGAGTGGCTCTAAGTGGGTGGTCGGCGCACAAAGGGGCGCCAGGATAGCCCTCGTTAGAGTGAGATTAATAAGTGAAAACCTAAGTAATTAACTAGGGGGTG
>VDFB02192951.1:0-17054 GCA_007258455.2 Sequoia sempervirens
TCAATTAATAAAGCCCTAAATTAATGTGAAAATGTAAAGGCCTTACAACACCAAAAATAAGGCACAATTAAGTACATTTAATTAAAAGGGCCCTAAACTTAATGTGAATATGTAAAGCATATTATTAGACTAAATTAAGGCATAATTAAGCTCATTTTATTATTAATTATTTCCAAATTAACTGTGAAAAAGGGATACTTTTTTCTACACTATATGATGTTTTATGATTTTTTTGGATTTTGATTTTTTATGATTATTTTGGATTTTTGATGTTTCAAAAGTTGATACCATGTGTAGGATTCCATAAAGACATAGGTTGATGAATGTCCCCTAGTCAAGTATAGGACCAAGTTATTGTGCATGATGGAATTGACGAATGTCAAGGATGGTCATGAAAAGCAATGAATGCTAAATTCCAATGGTTCTTAGGCCATGAGAAGGATGACAAAGTTTTATTATGACAAGTGAAGAATGGGTGGATGGAGGTGAAAAAACAAATAGAACAATGGTAGATGATAGAGTAAATACTTGCTACACATGGCATCGGTTTGCCAGGTTTTCACCATGGTATTATCCAAAGTGCCACTGAAGTGGTTTTCAGTATTGGACGAATTATTTCTCTTTACTATTTTTTTTGTTGTCACCAAGATTCTTGTTTGCCAGGTTTTCATCAAGGTGATGATTTTTTTTTTTTTTTTATTATTTTGAATTTTTTGCATTTTTTTTACTTTTTGACGAGATTCTCTAGAAGCTATGTATAATACCGAAAAAGGTGCATACTATTGATGGGATCATATAATGGTTCATCTTCGAGAGTAGACAATTGATAACACCAGACCCCTATGTTGTTGTGATGATGTAGGGACCCAACTAATGAGACTCATATCTGGATGACTGTGTTGGATGAAAAGATCTAATTTGAATGAAGGGTGTGAATGATGGATATGGAAGATGACTATTGTAGCGGATGAAGGGAGCTAGGGCATTATTCCTAATGTGCACACTACATAGGCCATCATGCTTTTCATGAAAAGGAGTTTGGGCAACCAATGAGTTATAGCAAGTGAATGGGTCATTGTCAAAGGTCCATCGAAGAACATCACCAAGGGAGATGGAATGATATGATGGATGAGAAGATATGGATGAATGTGGAGGAGTGTACGACTTAAGTGAAAAGAATGAGGATGGAGTCTTTGGATCAACAAGCTCTTCTTTTTACATTTTTCTTTGATAGATGCCCCAGTTATTTTTTATGAAGAGGCATAGTTGGAGATCAATTCTTTCTTACTTCCATTCTTTTGTTAGATGCCCCCAGTTATTTTTGATAAAGAGGCATAATATTTCTTACTTTCATTCCTGACTTTTATTTTTATCTTTGACTTGTCCAATAGCTTTTGATTTTAGCTAGAGGACTTTTCTTGATATTTCTATCTTTGCATTCTTTCTTTAGATTTTGTATCTCCATTTGTAAAAGGAACTTTCACCTTTGATTCTTTAGCTATATCCTTGTTATTTTCTTGATGTGATACTTGTTGATCCATATATATGAGGTGGATGGATGAGTTAGATGAGATTGTAGGAATGTGTGATTCATGAAAAATCTTGGCAATGCACTCAATAGATTCTTTGAGATTATCATTTTCGGTACTATTAACATCAAAGGAAGCTTGCACATCCTTAACAAGTTATCAAGAAGAATCAGTAGAGGAAACAATAGGGGATGCATACCCTAACCCTAGATGGTCGAAATGGAAGGGTGAAGGTTCAAAAGATAGAGTGGAAGGAAAAGAA
The DNA here is from genome assembly GCA_007258455.2 of Sequoia sempervirens. Classification (NCBI taxonomy): domain Eukaryota; kingdom Viridiplantae; phylum Streptophyta; class Pinopsida; order Cupressales; family Cupressaceae; genus Sequoia; species Sequoia sempervirens. The sequence goes on from VDFB02192951.1 coordinate 1,792, forward strand.
TCATGAGATGGAGAAGGATGATCTTGAACATATTTAATAGGATAATGGGAAAATATGGTAAAGATGGAGGTATCATCAAGATCCAAAAGGTCTAAATCTAGGCATGACCATCTGAATTTGACTTAACATCATTCTCAAGAGTATGGATATCCTTAGCAGCATTAACATTTTCTCATGTGAATGATGTCTTAGCAAAAAATGAACTATTCATACGATACTCTCCACATTCCATGTCATGGATCTGGACCTTGGTTCTAGAATGTGTAGTGAATATAGTGGATGATTTGACAAGGGAATATGGATCAATGTAATGTGACGAGGTGGAAGATGAAGCTTCCTAATTAATAGTCACTTGAAATTCAATAGTCCCTTTCAGATTATTGCAGTATTGGAAGGGATCAAGATCACCTGGTATGGTAAATTCAATGCCATCATAGGGAAACTTTGGTCATTGATGGTAAGTGGAAGGTACAGCTCTCATGGAATGAATCCATGGGTGACCTAGGAGAATATTGTAGGGAAAGTCCAGATCCAAGACATGGAACACTGTGTTCTGAATAGCAGGTCCAACCCTTTCAAGAAGTGTGAGTAATCCCTCAGATGAGCATTCAGCATCATCATAAGCATTGATAATGATGGTCTTAGATCAATCTATGCAAGCCTCAAAGAATCCCAATGTTGTGACCAATTTTTGGGTGCATATGTTCATATCTGCTCCACTGTCTACCAAGACTCATCTAATTTTATGTTTATTTATGTAGAATTCAAGGTGTAGGGGATCATTATGATTTAGATTTTGTGTGGAAAGACCTTGTTTGAAAAATGTTACATGGTGAGGTTTAGCTAGGTATCCAACCATGGCCTAGAATTGGTTGACATTTAGGTCAGAGGGTACTGATGTATCTTGCAAGGCTTTGTGCAGAATGGCTTTGTACTATGGGGAAATACGAATCAATTAAAGAATAGATATTTGTGTGGGCATATTTCTGATCTAGGAGGTTGTACTAAATTTTTGGTTGTGGATTAGAGGAAACCCCTTGCAAGGTCACCCTGGCACTGTGGATGGTAATGACACATTCTAAAATTTTATTAATGGTGATAGTATCAATATGATTATCAAGGGCTCAAATGTGATTAATGGTATAGTCATGCACAACACAGGTATAGTTAGCACTATTATTATTTCTTGAACTAGAGGCCTTCCCTTTCCCATGGTCTTGCAAGGGAGTTTTGAATATGGTGTGATCAACATTGGTTTTTCCTTGTGAATTGTCTACTAAAATGTATCCTTGTTCAATAAGATCTTGAATGAGGTTTTTGAGTCTCCAACATGATGATGTCTTGTGTCCTTTTCCATGATGGTGTTCACAAAATTCATTTCCATTTCACCAATTCAGTTTGACCAAAGTTGGTTGATATGTTTTAATGTCTGGAAGCTGAATGATGTTTGATTGCAAAATTTTCTTTAAAATCAACTCAATGGGTTCCCCTAAGGGTGTGTATGTTCTTTTAATGTGTGGAGGTCCTTTGCACTGTTGATTATTTTGGACTACATTTAATGTTTGATCATGACTAGGTGTTGGTGTGCTTGTAATGGATGGATCTTTAAGATGAAGGGTGGGGTTACCTTGATTTACCACTTTAGCATCCATGACTCCATCATTAGTGATATTCTTATTTCGAGACCAAAACTTACCTTTGTCACTAGGAGCATTTGTATTTTATTTGAAGATTTTAACTAGTCATTTTACCACAAGATCCTTCTTAATAAATACCCCTTTTGCAATGATGTCTCCAAAGGTAGTGCAACATTGAATTTGGAGTTGAGTCATCAATTTTGTATTGAGGCTTTCTATAAACACAATTACCAATTTTTTCTCAAGTATGTGACAAGGGAACTTATTACCCATGTTGCACCATCTTTGGTAGAATGATGTAGGTGATTCTCCCTCTTTTTGTTTAGTAGTGCATAATGTTGCTAGGGTTGTGTTACTTTCTATGTTGTAGGAAAATTGGTCGATGAATTTGTCAGCCAAGTCACCTCATGTTCGTATCCTAGGAGGAAGGTGTGCAAACCATTCTAGAGTTATATCCAAAAGGCTTCGAGGAAATAGTCTCATCAAATATGTGGGCTCATATGCATTGTCCATACATGCCTTATTGAATTCTCATATATGTTCCATCGGATCCCCTTTCCTTTTGTACTTGTTAAAGTTTGGAGTGGTAAAATGTGGAGTAAAAGCGGCATGTATAAGTTTCTATCAAAAGGGTAAAGACACAATTCCTCCATAGAATATGTCTTCTTATTTGTCCCCAATTTCATGTTGGTCATTTGTTGTTGTATTGCTTGCATTTATTGTATTAAGGTGTCCATAGGGGATAGTGTCATGTTGGGTTTCCCTTGCATGACGGGGTCAACAATAGTGTTAAGAGCATTGTATGATGAGTTTGGAACCACTGTGCAATTAAGATTGACATTTTATTGCAAAGAATTTAGATTTCCTTGTTGATATTGAGGTGTAAATGTGGCATTGGTATTGATTTGATTTTGTGGTATGAAATTGACATTTGGTGTGGCATATTGTTGTGATGGAAATAGATTGGTGTTCAAGTTCATTCCAAAAGTTATGTTAGTATTTTGGGTAGCATGGATTATTTGTGTTAGCACCTTAGATGTAACAATGTGAATTCTTCTTGTTTCGTTTGGTGGATTTTGAGTTACATTGATCAAGGGTCAATTGTTTTATGTGCCAAAAGGATTTACAAATGTCTCACCCATGGGATTTGAAGAGCTACCAAATGTGAATGTTGATCCTTGGGACATAGTATGTGTTCTCTTAGCTCTAAATATTGGTGGATTAGGGATTGTGTAGTTGTTGCAATGTGTCTTGTCTCCCTAATGGGTAGACTAGTCAACATTTTTTGTGAAATGGGTTGACCTTGGGTGAATGAGTTTTGACTTGGACCTTGAGTTTGTGATTGTGTTACTCCCTCTACAATTATGGAAGTATCAAAATAAGAGAGGATTTTGGCACCTTCCTGAGCAAGCGAGAGAAATAATTTATTTGGGTTTGTACTAACAAGCTCATCCACAATTCATATAATTCTTGGATCTTGGGAGGCATGTTCAATTTCTTCAGGGGTCAAACATCTATTGACCTTAGCTAACGTGAGGTTGGAAAATGGATTTTATGTTTCTCTTTGTGGTGTTTGAGGTGGATTTGAATTTGACCCAAGGTTTGTTTCCTTTGTGGGACTGAAGAGGGAATCATTTGAAGAATCAATGTCCTTTCTCTTTCCTTGTGACCTTGTTTCGATCGTGTAAGAATTGCAATCTAAGGATTGATAATGAAAAGACGGTAATGCAAAGTGAAATGTGAGACTAAGCTATGTTTTTTTTTTTTTTTTGGATTTTTGAGGATATAATGATGGAAAATGTTAATGCACCTAAGACAAAGGTTTTGAGATGCAATGATGATAATGAACTTATGATTAAGGATATGAAATGAGACCAAATGAGATTTTGACTAATATTTTGGGATATGCAACTAATGTTTAAGGTATGCCAAATGAAACTAAGGGGATGCACCTTTAGATCTAAGAAAAAGGTTACCAACCAAGCTATGGTAGTCCAATGTAACAAACCAAATTGTTATGACCTCAAAAGGACAAGGCTTTGATAAGATGATGGTTTGAAAAAGTGATTCTAAACTAAGGTGTAAGTTTAAGACCCAATGATGATGACGATTGATTGATAGAAAAGATGAGGTCATAAAAAATCTAAGCATGTAACAATGGACTGATCAAGGACATGGTAGGTTTCCTAATCTACAATCTAAGAGGTGCAAATGACTTAGAATGACTTAAGGTTATGAAATCAATGCAAGGTGGGTAATGCAATTTTCCTAGCCCAAAGCAATGCAACCTAAATGAATGTAATGAAAATGGACTGCAAGTCTGTGATCAGAGAACAAGGTCACTATCATAATATGTTTGAGACTAAGATTGGACAAAGATTTTCCCTAAGTTTTATGTTTCAGAAATTGCAGCTCACTACCTAGCAAATGTGGTTAATATTTTCACAGTTGTGGTGCACTGTCACTGGAAAAAGTGGCTCACAATTTTTTTGTTGCAAATTTGATGTTTTGGAATGGTTTTTTTGTTGAAAAGTTTTGGAAAGATGATTGAAACAATAGTAGACACTCTACAAACATTATTTTGGTTGTTGACTTGTGAAATCCCTATGTGAATATGTGTATGTTTGAGGGTCATTCACCCCAATTTCCACTAGTATAGCACAATTGAAAACACACCAAACACTTCCTATCTCTAAGGTCAATAGCCAATGGAAGCATTATCAGGCCCACAACTTGGAATCTCCTTCGACGCAAGTGTAGGAACACCTTTAGGGCATGTATTCACCTTTGTATTTGTGAGAGAGGACAATTAGGTGCCTCCAAGACTGGAAGGATGACCCAATCATCCTCTCCCTAAAAAGCTACAAGTAAAACAAGTTTATTTGTAATTAAAGGTTTGCAAAATAACTTGCACTTAATTCTAATTACATATTTTATCCCGATCACAAATAGAATTGTGTGGTTATGTTTATTTAACCTTTGAAATTACATAAATTGAGTTCACTTATTCCTTTACACAACTTAACTAATTACTTAAATGTCATAATTAATATCTCAAAGAAGGAATTAAAGAATAACTGGAAAGAATAAGAGAAAATTATAAGACAGAAGAGAAGAAGAGAGATCACCAGCTTGATAACGAAGTTCTCTCAATATGAGCTACGTCTCTGGGTCCGCTTCTCAATGAGGAACTGCTTTATTAATGATGAAAAGCTTTAACCGCTTCTTTATAGCATCCAAGCTTTAGACCTGCATTACAGTTTCTTCACAATCCATCTCAACACCTAAGACTCTTTCACATTCTCCTTTACTTGAAGGAATACATAATACAAAGTCTTTGTGTTACATCAATCTCCAAAAATTAATTTTCCTAATTTACTCCCAAAATAATTGATTAATTCTCTCAAGCCTATACCCCCCTTTTTATACAATTACATTTTCTCAATATGGTTAATAACCATATGATTTACAAAATCTTGCCTATCTCCCATTACAAGTAAAAAACTCCAGTAATTCCGCCTATTACAAAGGTAAATCTTTAAAAAAATACCCTAATTAGATCATAAAAATCATTTAAATCCCTTGATAAGCCTTTTAATATCTTTCAAATATAATTTAAGCCCTTTGAAAATATTACTAATCAGGCTTATTCAATTTTAATGAGATTGATTTCTAAATTATAGGGGTTAATATTTTAACTATGGGAGAAATTGGCTTTTGATTCTATTTTAAATAAAACCCCTTATCTGCTCCAAAAATCACGTGTAGTGTAGTGGTAGGGAGTGAAAATAGGTGAGAGGAGGTCGGGGGTTCAAGCCACCAGCCTCCTTAATTTAGCAAGATAGGATTTGTTAAAGTTTAAACAAAACTGCTTCCCCATATATAACAAGAAGATCGCGTGGCTAGTTGGTTGAGAAGAAGAGTAGGAAGGGGGGGGTCATAGGTTCAACTCTCCCCAATGACATTTTATAACAACCAACAACAATGACCTCCAGAGAACATTCCCAACAGTGCCACATGGCACCCAGTCACTGGGCCACATGGCAAGATATTATTTTCTCATAGATTAACACGTGTCATAATGTGGTTGGCCCACGCCACCTATGCTTTCCATCTCAGCATCCTGCCATATGTCATCACTTGGTTGGTCCATGCCACCTATGTCTACCACGTCATCATCTGCCACATGTCAGTAGCAGAGATTGCCACATCACCCAGCTGTATTGCCAAGTCATTATGTTGATGTCATCATGTCTTGGTCAACCTTTTTCTGTGCAACTTTGACATACAGACTCCATTTGAGCCCTTTCAAGTTGTGTTGGAAAACTCTCAATGAGCTCTATCCAATGATGCTAGTTTCATCAAATTTTGAGATAGTGAAATTTTTGGTCTTTTGGATCCTCTTGGATCACAAGTAGCTTATACTAAGTTGGGGATTTATGTCTCATCTCAAGGGAGCCTTATGGAAAGTAACTTTGGGGTTCAATGCAAATCACCTGCACTGAAAGTGACACCAAATAATCTCAATCAAAAGGGTGGCGACAAAGGTCATAGGAGATTGGGTAGCTAGTTGCTTGAGAGGAAGAGTAGGAAGGGGGAGGTCATAGGTTCGACTCTCCCCAATGAATTTTTATAACAACCAACAACAATGACCTCTAGAGGACATTCCCAATAGTGCCATATGGTACCCAGCCACTGGGCCATGTGGCAAGATATTATTTTCTCATCGATTAACACGTGTCATAATGTGGTTGGCCCACGCCACCTATGCCTACCATCTCAACATCCTACCACGTGTCATCACCTGGTTGGTCCATGCCACCTATGTCAGCCACGTCATCATCTACCATGTCTCATCTGCCACATGTCAGCAGCTGAGATTCCCACGTCACCCAGTTGTACAACCAAATCATTATGTTGATGTCATCATGTCCTGGTCAACCTTTTATGTGCAACTTTGGCATACGAACTCCGTTTGAGCCCATTCAAGTTGTGTTGGAAAGCTCTCGATGAGCTCTATCCAATGATGCTAGTTTCATCATATTTTGAGACTATGAAAATTTTTGGTCTTTTGGATCCTCCTAGATCACAAGTAGCTTATACTAAGTTGGGGATTTTTGTCTCATCTCAAGGGAGCCTCATGGCAAGTAACTTTGCGGTGCAATGTGGATCCCTTGCACTGAAAGTGGCACCAAATAATCTCAATCAAATGGTGGCGATGAAGGTCATAGGAGATCACATGGCTCGTTGGTTGAGAGGAAGAGTAGGAAGGGGGAGGTCATAGGTTCAACTCTCCCCAATGAATTTTTGTAACAACCAGCAACAATGACCTCCAAAGGACATTCCTAGTAGTGCCACATGCCACCCAGCCACTAGGCCACATGGAAAGATATTATTTGCTCATAGATTAACACATGTCATAATGTGGTTGTGTAACGATCGAAAAAATTAAAGGTAAAGGCATTTTCAAGTGTTTGATCTGTTTCAAAAGGATTTCCAAGTAATTAACATCATTCATAAAAGCTTCCAAATGAGCTCAAATAAAAAGAATTTAAATTGCATTTCATGTATACAAAAATCAACATTGTAATTTATCAAGATTATACAAAGCAAAAGTACATCAATGAATTTTCACACATATATATTCAACCATACTCAGAAGAAATCAACAATTCCAATAGAAACATCTTTTTTCTATGCCAAGTCATAAAACTTTAATTCATCAAATCAATGTTACATTAGATTCTTTCAAGCCATACTTCTATTTCAAAGTTTCAACAAAGAATGTCAAGTACATATACATTTACAATGGGGCTTCACAAGCCAGTCCAGAATAATACACAAATACATCAATAGAAAATAAAATTCAGAACCTCCAACTGCCATGACACCATCGGTCTGCTTGCGAGCTGGGGCCAAGAGTGTGATTCAGGCACCTTTTCCGCCCAACCACGAAGTACATGACTTCCCCAGGTTCCTTCCTAACTCGAAGGAATCCCCGGCCCTGCATAAAGGAGCCTAGCAACCCGACATAGTAAAACAGGAGAGAACTCTCGATGCATGCCTGGTGCCTATATGCATTTCTAACATGAGAAAAACACATTTCTTGCAACAGGAGGTGGTAGAGACTCAAATACATATACATTTCTAGGCTTTTAAAACAAATCCATCTATTTCAATGGTTCAAGTGCTTGGCCAAGCGAAAATAATACAATCAAATGGTAGTTTAGAAAAGGTAATACTACCGTCTCTGTGGGTCCACCTTCGGCATCCTATCCTGGAAGTTACCAAAAGTAAAGTATGAATAAATACAAAAGCAGAAAGTTGTGCATTTTCTTACATGTTTCATGCATTCAATTGATTCTAAAAGAATTTCAAATGAGAATTTCATAACATCTTTTGAAAGAAAAGTTGTAAGTTCAGTAGTAAGATTTCATCTACTCTTTTGTAAGTAATTCTTTTTTGATTTGGTAAAAGACTCTGTTTTTAAAGAAATACATGTATGTCATAATACTATCAGTGTACTAGTAGAGAAATTTAATTAATTCTTTTGTATGAAACAGTGTTTACGAATTTCTATATATACTTCTATTCTTTCCAAATTCAAGCTGACTGAAAGTGTAATTCTAAATTTTAATACAGGTTTCTGAATATTAGTAATATACAGAAACAGTGCAATTCATTTGGAATAACAGAGGTTTGAAAGAAAAACTTGTATTCAAATTTTATATTGTATACCTTTACTCAAAAATGTACTTCTGTATGTAAGTATATGACAATGTAATCAAGAAGATTTTCAGTTTACATGTTTTCTCAAAGATACTTTTGTTCTTGTTCCAGGTTTAAAAGTTTCTGAGATATTTGTGTATTTTTGACAGAGATCATATCACTTTCTAGAAATGGTTTTCCTGTTCAAACTTGCATTTTGGTATATATGTATGGATATATATATATATATACATATACAGCTGAGTGTATATATATATATATATATATAAAATCATATACAACTGAGTGTAATTATATTTATGTGCTTTTAAGAAAGAAATACTGGTTTTTCTTATAACTGTTCACAAGTTCTCTGGCTATGCACATAGAATAAAAACATTGTGTAGGGGTTTTACTGGTGTTAAGCACCACAAGGGCGCAAGAAGCCCTTGCCCCTCCCATGGGGAGGGGGCGGGCTGTGAGGGGCTCGTGCCCCCTCCACCAGCCGCGGCCTGTGGAGGGTGCGAGCCTCCCCATAGTGCCGCGTCCTTCCCATGGGGAGGACAAGGGATTAAAATCCCTTCCCTTATTCCTGTGTGTAACAATTTCATAACTCAAAAAGAGACATTTTGCCCAGTGTTATACTGCATTCAAATTTATCTCAAAGAAATTTTGAATTTATTTCTAATGAAAGTGTTTTCTTGCAAAATCATATGCATATATATATATATATATATATATATGTATATATGCACGGGATTAAAAATTCATGTGCATATATATATATGTTTATGTATGTTTCCAAATATAATTGAGAGCAGTTTAATAATTTGTAGCTTTTGCAACAGAATGTAACCCTAATCTAGAAGAAAATATTGGGTATTCTTTCTATAATGCAACAATGAGAAGTAAGCTATTACCCAGATTCGAAAATAAAATTGGAAAAGATTTCTCAGATATCTGTAATCATTTCATAGAATGATGCATTACATTTCTTCAATTTCTTACTGAAATTTCAAACAGATTGAAAGCAAAGTATGGTAAAGAACCTGGCAATTTTCTCCAGTGCAGATGCCCAGTATTACCTTCCTATTTTCCCCTCCAGAGCTCTGATCATTTTTGAATAAATGTTCTCTTTTCTCCCTTCAAGCTTTATTCCTCCTTCTGAGGATCATGCAGAATATTTCCAAATGACAGATAAATTTTACATGCAATTTCCAGAGGGTGCCACTTGCCAACAGCATTGTTGGTTTTAAGGAAAAATTTTCCAGAGCCCAAAGTTTTCTCGGGGCTGTTCCTTTCTCTTCATTTTGGACTAAGGTTTTAAAAACATATGCAAAGATATCTCCACCTTTTAATATGCCAATCAAATATTTCTTCCTTATTATATGCAAATATAATATTTTTCAATTTATTCTTAATTCCCTAATCTAAATCAGATTTTCTTTTTATTGCACAAAATAAATGGATTAAACTAAATAATTAAACTATAAACTTTTCATAATCTTTTTTATGGATAATTAAATTATATTTTTAATTTTGCTATGTTATTATAGGTATATATATATTTTTGTTTATATCAATCGCTTATTCAAACCATGTAATCAATTTAAGCAATCACATTGAAAACAGACATGGCCTAAATGCAACTACATGATTTTTAAGTGGTGTGTGTGTGATCGAGAGCTTCTCCTCTTTTACCCTGTCGGGAAGCTAACCTTCTTTTCCTCAATCACACTCTTGGCCTTCGATCACCTGCAACTCAATTGCACTCAGGCGTGCAAAAACGAAAGTGTATTAGTAACCAATATAGAAGTATAAATTTAAGCAATAATTAAATCAATACTTCTATTTTGTTTTATCTTGTATATTTTTAAAAATAAAATGCACTCATAATTCTAAAAACAAATATTTTCCTACATTTCCATACACCAAAACATTGTATTATATCATATTGCTCTAACACATATCATAATTCATATAATAAATCCCACAAAGTCATGGTCAAAACAACATCAAAGTCTGAGACGTGACATCCTTCCCCACTTGGGAAGAGACATCGTCTCGATGTCTAAAAGCAAGTTACATAACAAAATTGAGATACTAGTATTTTGTAAGTCTCTATAAAAGAAAATAAAAGTATGCTAAGGTCTCAAATGAGGAAAGATTCTATCTATATCCTCAACATTCTCCCAGGTGGCATTATCCACCGAATACTGGTCCCACTGGACCCTGTATTGCATAATGTCCCTATTACGCAACTTAACGTTGCGCTCTTCCAGGATCCTGACGGGCTCCACCTGTATCACCCCTGGGTCCTGAACCTGCAATGCACGCCAATCAAGGATATGAGCAATATTTGGATGGTAAGGCTTAAGTACTGAGACATGAAATACATTATGTATCCAGGATAGAGCTGGAGGCAGAGCAAGCCTATAAGCAACTGGATTCACCACCTCCAAAACATCAAATGGGCCAACAAGCCTAGGGGCCAACTTAGAGTTCTTTCCAAAAGAGATTGAACTCTTATGTGGCCGAACCCTCAAAAAGACCTTATCCCCTGCAGAGAACTGCCTAAAGCTCTGGTTCTTGTCTGCTAGACTTTTCTATCTATCTGCAGCTTGTTTTAATTTTTCCTTAATGATTTTCATTTGGTCTTCCATTTCTCTGAGCATCTTAGGGCCAATCACAACCCTGTCTTCTACTCTGTCCCAACTAATGGGTGTTTGACATTTACGTCGATAAAGGGCTTCAAAAGGTGCCATGCCCAAAGAAGCATGGTAGGAGTTGTTGTAAGCAAACTCCACCAAAGGAAAATACTCCTCCCACTTATATTGCTGCTCCATATAGTACATGCAGAGAAGATCTTCTACTACCTGATTCACTCTCTCCATCTGACCATCGGTCTGAGGATGATATGCAGAACTGAAATTCAATTTAGTTCCTAAGGAAGAATTCAATGTAATCCAAAACCTGGAAGTCATCCTCTAGTGTCTCGATCTGAGATGATTGTTTCTGGCACTCCATGCAACTGGAAGATTTCCTGAACAAATTTTCTTGCTAAAACCATTGAACCATCCTTGAGGTTTCCAGGAATGAAATGAGCAACCTTTGTCAATTTATCCACCACAACCAAGATGGTATCATGTCGGTTCCTAGACATTGGTAACCCCTGTATAAAATCCATAGTGATAACCTACCATTTATACTCTGGTACCCTGTGAGGATATAAGAGTCCTGCCGGATGTACATGCTCAGCCTTGACTTGCTGGAATTCCAAGCATCGGGCTACATGGGACGTAATATCCCTTTTAAGTCCTGGCCAGAAGTACAGTGGCCTAAGTCCTTCCATCATATTTATAATTCTGGGATGTCCTGAGTATGGAGCGTTGTGGAACTCCTCTAGCACCAAATCTCTCAAGTTTGTAGAACTAGGAATGTACATCCGCCCCTGGTATCACAAAAGTCCATCCGATTCTAATACATAACCCTCATATCGATGATCTGAGGAATTCACCCCTAGGGCTTGTTTCACCTTTTCATAATGTTCATCCCCAAGGGAGGATTGTACTACTTGATACTTGAAATATGATTTTATGGTAACCATGGCTGCAAGGTGCCTCCTTCTACTCAAGGCATCAGCCACCCTGTTTTCCTTACCCTTGATATATTCAATCCCAAAGTCATATTCACTCAAGAATTCCAGCCATTGCCTTTGTCAGGCATTAAGATTGGGTTGAGTGAAGATATATCTCAATCCTGCATGGTCTGTCTTTAGTTCAAAAGGCTTTCCCAAGAGATAATGTCTCCACATTTGTAAAGCATGGACTATGGTTGCCAATTCTAAGTCATGTGGTGCATAGTTTAATTCATGCTGCTTTAACTTCCTTGATTCATATGCTATCACTTGCCCTTCTTGCATAAGAACTGCTCCTACCCCTTCCCCTGATGCATCAGTAATAACTATAAAATGGCCGTTCGGATCTGGCACAACCAGGATGGGTGCGATAGTGAGTTTCTCCTTAAGCAGCTGAAAAGCTCTCTCACACTTATCACTCCATTCAAACTTCTTTTCCTTCTTTTGTAGTGTAGTGATGGGTGTTGCAATTGTCGAGAACCCCTGAAAAAACCTCCTATAATATCCTGCAAGTCCCATGAAACTTTGAACTTCAGAGACATTCTGCGGTGCTAGCCAATCCATAATTGCCTTAATCTTTTCTGGGTCCACTCTTACCCCTTCCGCTGAAATCACATATCCTAAATAATGCACTTCAGATTGGAAGAAAGTACATTTAGACATCTTTCCATACAGCTTATGTTCCCTCAGACGCTGCAACACAATTCTCAAATGCTTCTCATGTTCTTCCTTTGACTTAGAATAGATCAAGATATCGTCAAGAAAGATTAGGAAAAAGTTATCCAAACAATCTCGGAAGACACTATTCATCAGGTTCATGAAAGCTGCAGGAGCATTACTTAGCCGAAAAGGTAGCACCGTAAACTCGTAGTGCCCATACCTTGTTCTGAAAGCAGTTTTGTGAATGTCTTCTTCCTTCAATCTCAACTGGTGGTATCCTGATCTTAAATCAATTTTTGAGAATACCTTGGCATCTTTTAGCTGATCAAACAAGTCATCGATGCGTGGGAGCATGTATTTATTCTTGATAGTGACCTTGTTAAGCATTCTATAGTCAATGCACAACCTCAAGGTACCATCCTTCTTTTTCACAAAGATAACTGGAGCTCCCCAAGGTGACACGCTTGGCCTAATAAGACCCTGCTTCAATAATTCTTCTAGTTGGGCCTTAAGCTCAAATAATTCTGTTGTATTCATCCTGTAAGGAGCCTTAGACTGAGGTTCTGCTCCTGGAGTCAGATCAATAGAAAAATCAAACACACGCCTAGGCGGTAGCTCAATCAGCTCAGTAGGAAAAACATCCTCAAATTCTTTCAGAATGGGATGATCATTAATTGAGGATTCTTTCTCATCAAGGTCCTTGACCTTTATTGCAAAGATAGTGCATCCCTTCCGACTTGCCTTTTTCAACTGCATGGCGGAGACTTGCCTAAGCTCTAAAGGCTTTTTAATGCCACAAAGCTCCACATGGTTTCCTCGGTCATCAAGACACTTTATTGACTTCTCTTTGCAATCCACAAGAGCCTTATGTTCAGAGAGCCAATTTATCCCTAATATCACATCGTAAGACCCCAACGGTGCAACATACAAGTTCACTTGCGTTTGAAGGTTAGGGAGCTCAAGTTTGCTGAAATACATGCATTGCTCTACCTTCCTCTCTACCCGGTTTCCATACTGAACTTTCCAAGAATTCGCCATAAAACTTGGTCTAACTGATAATTTAGTCAAAACATGAGGATCTATAAAACTATCAGTAGCACCAGTATCAATCAAAACAGTAACAGGGCATCCAAATAATTTACCCAATAGCTGAATGGGAGTAGCTTGATAATCTGCTTGGCGATTGTCAACCGCTGCATGAATATGATGCTGATTCCTGTTATTCTATTTGTTATTTCTCTGAGGGCACACACTGGCGTAATGCTCGCCACCACAGGTATAACAACCTCCACGAGGTGCTTTGGGCTTGTCAGAAAAATCTCTCCTATCATTCCTTTTGTTGAAGTTGCCCCTCTTGTTGTTATTGTTCCTGTTTCCATCGTTGTGGTCCTGAGGACTACCTTCCCTCTTCAAATTTCTGATTTGCCTATTTTCATTCCCTTGATTGTCTTGTTTGCTATTACCTTGACGATTCCCTTGGAACTTCTTATTGCCATACTTGGCTTCCCTGCTCTTCTTATAGTTAGCAGCTTGCTACAGCTTGTGCTCCTGTTTAATTGCTAAATCAAAAACTTCATCCATGGTGGCTGGATTATGCATATCTATTTCATTTCCTATTTGAGGTCTGAGCCCCAAAATAAATTTTTGAACTCGAAATCTCTCATCATGCTGGTATTGGGGTGCGTACTTAAGCAAGTGAGAATTTCTCCCAATACTGAGTCACTATCATGCCACCCTGTATGAGTACCTGGAATTCTATCATTTTCTTATCAAAGTGGGATTGTGGTAACCACCTCTTCCTAAATAGTTGTAGGAACTTATCCCAAGTTACCTTCCCATGCATAAACTGCTTATTCGCCCTTTCATTTTCCCACCAAGTAGCAGCCTCTCTGGTGAGTTGATATGAACCCCATTCAGCCTTTGTTTCATCTGATAAATTTCGTAGGGCAAAATACCTCTCCATTTCTATAACCCAAGCTTCTGCCCCATCTCCAAGGGTTTTCCCATCAAACTTTGGAGGAGCGACCTTCTTTAGGTCTTTTCCCAACTCCTCAGCCACCCTATTTGGATTTCCTTCGTTTCCAGGTGGTTCAGCATTTGCTTCTCTGTTGCTTTCATTTGTGTTTAATCCTTGATGGCCATTTCGCCTCCCTTGTTCTAACTCTTCAATTCTAACCCCCTGACTTTGCAGCAAGGCCAAAATTTGATCTAGTTTATCATTGGTCCCTCCACAAGATCCGCCAATTCGTTGGTACACTCTATTTTCCATTTAAGTCACCCTGATTAAGACACAATGTCATACGTAGTTAGGCATAGGTCCTAGAGTTGAACCTTTAAAACTCTGATGCAAAGATGTAGCGCTCGGAGAGGAAATTAAAAGTAAAGACATTTTCAATTATTCAATCTATTTCAAAAGGTGTTCAAGTAATTAATATCATTCATAAAACTTCCAAAATGAGCTCAATAAAAGAGAATTAAATTGGAATTTTATGTATATAAATAATAATACTGTAATTTATCAAGACTATGCACATGGTGAAAGTACCTCAATGAATTTTCATATTTATACATATTCATCCACATACTCGGGAAAAGGGAGTTCAATAATTTCAATGAGAAAC
>VDFB02192952.1:0-20519 GCA_007258455.2 Sequoia sempervirens
TATTTGATTGATGTGACGATTGTGACAATTTCCATTATTTTATTTGGACCAACCTAAAAGGACTGACCTAATGTCTTGGGGACTCATCGACTGATGTCCTTGCCTACGTAGAAAATGCGCAAAGACAACGTAGTTCGACAATGACATGGACTGACTGATATGACTGACTTTGACTCCATTTTTAGGATTTTGACATTGATTTGGATGTTTTTGTGTTTTTCTTCATGACGTTTTATGATTTTTTTGGTCTTTCTTGAGGACATTTTATGATGTTTTGGGTCTTTCTTCAGTACATTTTATGATGTTTTTGTCTTTTTTTTGGGACTTTTTGCCATGTTTTTGGATTTTGATGTTTAAGAGAATCATGAAAAATGCATATGACTGATGCCTACACATGAGAATCCAAGGACAAACATGATTGTGCCCTTAGTCAAGCTAAATACCAATTGACAGGTGATGACAACATTGTTTGACATGGGAAGGACGCATCACGAAACAACGTGAGGATGATGACGATAATGTGACAAAAGTATGGAGGTCTACAACCGGGCCAGGAACGCTGTCAAGTAACATTTTGGATAATGTGTTTGTATGGATTAGACTCGTTGCATTTGGAATGACTTGGTTAGGACTAGATGGGATGATGATTATCCTTAGACTATTTGATAAGAGAAAGCCAAGATAGGTGACAGGCATGAAAGGATAGGGGGTGGCCTTGGTAAAAGATAGGAGACATGATACTAATGGGTGTCATATGATTTTCAAAGACTATGTCATATAAGGTTAATAGAGACTATAATGGTCAATGACATGATGTTTGGTGAATCATGTATGGTGAAGGATAGACATGTCAAAAGTTTTCCCAAAACATGATTTATGTGTGTGAATTTTATGTCAAGACCAAGGTAAGTGGGAAGAATGTGTGGAAATGATAGGGCTTAGATGGGCGTAAATGTCATGAGGAAGGCATGGGAAATGAGACGACTTGCCCCCAAATGTAAAAGTCCACATAGATAATTTATTTTACACATGATGCCTGTTTGCTAGGTTTTCATCATAGTACTTATCCATGGTGCCTATTTGCCAGGTTTTCACCATTGGATGAAATTTTTCTCTTTACTATTTTCTTGACTTTTTGATTTTTGGTGTCACCAAGGCGCTGTTTACCGAGGTTTTTCTCCGAGTTGATGATTTTTTGATTTTTGATTTTTTTTGTGTTTTGATATTGTGGATAGCCTGGATGCTTTAGATTACCATTGACTGTTCTAAATCCATTGATGGTGCTAATGTAGATACTGGTGCCATGATATACCAATAATGACCTTGCTGAAGGAGTTGTCTTGTCAGGATCATAGCACTTGTATGCAACTGATTGATGTCATTGTGGTCCTTTCTGATACTAGAGTTGGCCTTATCAAAATGCGCACATCGCAATAGAGTGCTATGAGAGTCCTTGTAGTAAAGAGTTGCTGCCAATATTTGATGAATTTGTGACATGGGATTTTTTTGGACTTTTAAATGAGGAGATATAGGATTATGAAAAATGATGGTAGGTGTGGAAAGGTTGTTTGGACATTTGGATGAATGAATTTTTATTTTCCAAACTTGGGATGGTGGATGATGGATTTTTGAGGGATGGTGTTTGGAACCAACACTTTTATATGCCTTGATTGATGACCATTTTGAAGGAGGTGGAAATTTGTTGTATGTGGGAGTCCTCTTTGCTTGTGGCTCCACATTGTGATTGACTTTTGTATTTGACTTGGTGTCTTTGTTTGATCCATCTTTCTTTGGGATCTATTTTAATTTCATTTCTCCACTTGTCCTTTTGTTTGATTCAATGGCCTTTGAAATTTTATTTTGATATTTTGATTTGTAAGACTTTTATTTTATTTGGTTCCAAAGGAAGGTTTATTCATGACATAATAGCGGTTTCGTGAGATTGTGGGTGGAGGGTGTTGGCAACAGTAATCTTATAGAAGGATTTCTCATGGACTCATTTGATATGCGTATCTAAGAATTTGCCGTGCTCGAGGAGGGTATGTTGTCATTCCGTTTGTTGTAGAATGAAGACTTAACGATGTCTATAATTTTCTTGAAGCGTATTGGTTCTAGAATGCCTTGCTTTCGTGTATGCCTAGTCCTTTGTTTTGATATTGCATGCTTTGTGATTCTATTTGCGATGGGGTATTTGTTGTTTTGAAAGCAAGATGCTAACCCATCATTAGGTATATGGATGCATCACTTGTAATATTTTCATGCAAGAGCACGCTCTAACAAGAGATAGATGACCCTACTTGATAAAGTGTCTTGGCTTCATTGTCATGTTGGACATATTCCTGACTGATATCTTTGGTCTGATCATGCGACGTGTCAGGTTCAGATGATTCTATTGGTGCTTCCAAGGAAATGTCAAAGCCATCATTATGTTTAGTGTCATAGAGCCCAATGATTTTAGCTATAACTTGATCATATGCAAGCATGTCCCTAGTGGAAGATTCTTGTTCTAGAGGAATATCGTCTATGTGTCCCGTGGAGGCAAGTGTCTCATCATGGGAAGTGTCAATAGTCAAAAAGGATTGTATATAGAGTCACCAAGTGTTTGATCATAAATGGTGTAAAGGTCAAGAGTGGATTGTTTAGGACTTCTTGGTGATGGTAGGGTCTTAGTCGAAGATGGGGTTGTCATGGATTTGGACTTCTTGGTCAATGATGGGGTCTTGGTCAAAGATGGGTTTTTCATGGATGATACAATCAAAAATAGAGTCATTGTCAAGGAGAGGTGTGTTTTGGATGTCATGATTTTCTTGAAGGACTTCATGGATGGACTAAAAGATAGGGTCATGGGATGGACTATCTTGTTCTTCACATGAGGGTGACACTATAAAGTCATGCTTTGGGCTTTCATTTTGACATGTATCCTCAAGTTTATTAAATGGGATTTGACTTTGAGTAATGATAGAATTTTCATGACTAGATGTGGCTTGTGAGGGGGTGACTTGAAAAGGATTAATGAATGATGGACTAGGATAGGACGTGGGGACTTGGGCTGGACTAGTAAATGAAGGACTAGGATAGGACATGGGGACTTGGACCGGACTAGCATGTGAGGGACAAGGATAGGACATGGAGTCTTGGACTGGATTAATTGTTGAAGGAAAAGGATATGACATGGAGACTTCGACTGGATTGGTGTAAGGTTGATTGAAATAGGACATGGAGACTTGGACCAGATCGATATGGTATGATGTGGGGACTTGACATGAGTTGTTAGATGGTTGATAGGGCATGTAGATGTTGACAGGATTGATAAGTGAAATTTTTTGATGTGGTGATTGGACTGGATGATGTGCTTGTTGGATTTGACAAGTGGCCATGATGTATTGGATTTGAGCTATGAATTGTTGCATTTGTGGTGACTTATTTTCTTGAAGTTTTTGTATTATTTCATGGACTCTTTGAATTAATTGTTGATTTAAAGGTGATTGGCTTGTTTGAGCTATGTGAAGTATGTGAACTAGCTCTTGTGCTACATCTTCCAATATTTTCATGGTGTAAAATGATGTTGATTGGATTAAAGAGATGATGATGATTAGGATATGATATGGAATGAAAATATTGTATGATTTGGATGATGTGGCAAGGTTTTATTGGAAGTTTGACTTGGGCACTATCAAACACAATATTTTACATCTAAATGCATGAACACACACACCAAACACAATTATAAATTTGTCTTTGAAGATTAGATGTTATGATTAAGTAAACACTTGAATACAAAACAACAAGCCCTATGACTAGTCAAGTGGGGTATGGCCAATTAGATCTCAAGCTAGTCTACACAAGGTTGACTAATGATGATTTGAAAGAAAAATCATGCCACATAGCTGGGAGAAAGGGGTAACCCACCCTTCACCTTCACTTCCCAAAGGTATAAAGTTCTTTGGGGCTTAGCCAAGAGTGACGATATTTTAACTCCCAAAAAAGCATGTCTTTCAATTCACACTTCAATTGTGGTCATCCCCAGGGGTGATGAAATCCCCTAGCAGGCCTCCTAGGAAGGGTTTGACAAAAGCAAACCAAGTGAGGTGTTTGTGATCACACACACACTTGATTAACACTCACAGTGATTAATTTCCTTTTAGAAAATTGAAATGTGTGTAAAGCAATTCAAACACTTGTTCTTTTTAACCCCAAATCAATATGTGTGATTGAAGACAATGGTTAATTTTAGCCTCGATTTTTGATATGTGATTGAAAACAAGATTCGTTTTAAGAGCCCAAATCCAAATGTGTGACAAACAATGATTAAGAGGTGAAAGATTAAACGAGTGCACCTGGAATTTTTAGCTTTCCAATCTTCTATCTATGACTGATATTGCTGCTACTATAGATACTTATGATCACGTACAAGATGAAAAAAATGATATTATAATGCAACCAAAAAAAAAAAAAGTTCATCAGAAAATTGCAAGTTCAGATACATGTTTTTGACATAGCCGAATTATATTTCACTATTTGACAATTTTATTGATCTGAAAAATAAAAACTTAAAGAAGAGATCCCTATTAATTTTCTGAGAGATTTCTAGAAATGTAAAGAAGTTGAAAAAATTCCTTGTTTTACCCCAAGAAATGTGAATTTGTGAAAACCATACAAAAAATGAAGATCGGATTTTTTTGCATTGTATTTTCCCTCCAAATTAAATCTATAAAACATATACCCCCATTAAAATTTAAGGAGCTTTCCAAAAATGTAAAAATTTCTAAAAACTTTATCGATTTGCTTCAAAAAAATCAATTTTATGAAAATAATTAAAATTGTAATAACTTCCACAAAAATGATGAAAAACCCTCAATTTTTTTACTGTAGCCTCTTGAGATGATTTACAAGATTTTGTAAAATCTTGTAAAAAAATTTGCATCTGTATAGAAGATATGAAGAACTTTGTAAAACCTGCGGTTTTGTCCAAAAACTGACAGATCTGCAACAAAATGTCAATAAAACCTGCAAAACAAAAGCTAGATCAAAGGATTCACGTCAGGTTCATCAATGTATCAATGGGTAAATTTCTGGATTAGTTTATTAAATGAATAAAAAATAATAAACCCAAAGAAAATAATGAAGTGCAAAGGAAAGTAAATGTAAACACAGAAAATAGAACAATCTCACCCAATGTCTTCAATCTCCATGGCTGATCTCCATTACACCTTCTAACTTGTTGATTTGTGTTGCCCTCAGATCGAGTGTGTGAGCAATCTTGACTATGCCATTGTCCTAAACAAGCTTTGAAGGATTTGAATCTTAAATGCCTATGTCTATGACAATATGATAAATGAAAATAATGACTACCAATGCTAAAATGACTATAATGCCTATATTAAAAATGACGGGGTCCAATTCTAAATTATGAGTAAAATTGACATTTTATAGAAAACGCAATTTCAAATGGACGGATGAGATCAACCTTTGACAGAAACCTAAAATCAGAGGACAAGATTTCATTTGATAATCCCTAATCAGGGTTAGGGAAAAATCCTTAGGTGAGTGGTTAAGATGTTATAGAAGAAAATTGAATCGACGGTTGAGAAAAGATGAGATAATTAATTTCAAAAATAAAGATTTTCAAAATTAAGAAGATAAGAGATAGCTTGCTTTGTGAGATTCCAAAAATCAAAAAGATAAAAGGTGGACTGAAAAGCAAATTTGATAAAATCAAGAAACTCCTTGCTTTATTTGATTTTTAGAAGAAAGCTACCAATTTGAATTAAATCCACTCAAAATATGGATTTTGTGAAATAATAAATAATCTTTTCAGATTATTTACCAAAATGAGATTTTGGTAAATAATTTCATTTATTTAAAATGAGAGGAATATTATTTTTGACAATTAAATAATTAAAGATAATTATTTAATTTAGAAGATAAGATTAACTAATTAAATAAATAAATTAATTCATTTAATTAAGACAATTAGTGACATATTAAATAAATAAATAAAATTTATTTATTTAATAATCAAGAAGAAATATATGACAAAGGGTAATTAAATAAATTAAGAAATTTATTTAATTAAGGGAAGACTTAGACAATTAATGATGTATTTAATAAATAAATAAAATTTATTTATTTAATAATCATGAAGAATACAAACACATGAATTAATTAAACAATTATGAATTATTTAATCAATAGTCGAATGTGGACAAAGGACATAATTAAATGCCATAATTATGCTAGGACGAAAGTGGTAAAAATGAAGCTTGTAGGCCTAGGTCATTTTTAGGTGTCTACAATCTCAACATCATTTCATAACCCATTTTGCATGCCCATAGTCAATTCATCCTTGACCTACTCTGTATCAGACCTTGGTAGCAAACCATCATCTTTCTTTCCTTCTAACTATGCATCATCCTTCAAATTCACTATCCTAGTATCTTCTTCCTTTGAAATGGTTGCACACTCTTCATTTTTTTTATTCCTCCAACTTCACAAACTCCCTCTTTCCAAACATAATCACCTTAGCTTCCTTTCTTTGTTCCTTCACATCTTCCTGCAATGTTGTCAATGTAAAAGCATTCACATCCTTCTATATTTGATATGTATTATTTCTACCATCATAAAGGGCATGCCTATCAAACTTACATGGCCTTCCAAGCAATAAATAGCAACAATCCATTGGTAAAACATCACAAAGTACCTTGTCCTTATAGCCACCAATACTAAACTCAACTAAAGCTTGTTCATTTACCACAATTAATTGCTCATTATTCAACCAAGATACCTTATAAGGTTTTTCATGAGAAATTTTCTCCAAATTTAGTTTATCTACCATTTCACTAGACACCATATTATTAGTGCTCCCTGAATCTACTACAACTTTGCATACCTTACCTTTGCATTTAAATGTGGTCTTGAACAATGTTCTCCTTTGTGTCATCTCCTTCTCCTTGGATAGTTGGAGTAATGTTCTTCTCACCATCAAGAATTCCCCAACTTCCTGAGCAACAAGCTGACTAGAAGAGGCTTTACCTTCACAATAATCCTCTTGCACCAATTGAACCCTTTTATCACTTCCACTTTATGTAGAAGCTTGTTTATCTAGACACTTCCATTCTACATGACCAAATTGATTGCAATTGTAACACCTACCTGGAAATGAACTTGAACCTCTACCTTGTCCAAATCTTCCTTTGAAACCACCAAAACCTCCTCTTTGATCAACAAATTGGTCTTTGTTTTGGTTGGCATCTTCTTTCTCTTCATAAGTCTTCCTTGTACCTCTTCCTCTATTCATGTTACCTCCATTTGAACCCCTTATTCACCTCCACTTGATGTAGAAGCTTGTTTATCTGGACACTTCCATGCTACATGACCAAATTCATTGCAATTTTAACACCTATGTGAAAATGAACTTGAACCTCTACCTTGTCTAAATCTTCCTCTAAAACCACCAAAACCTCCTCTTTGATTAGCAACTCGGTCTTTTTTTTTGTTTGCATCTTCTTTCTCTTCATATGTATGCCTTTTACCTCTTCCTCTATTCATGTTACCTCTGCCTCTTCCTTGTTCTTCTTGCCTTCTTTTTATCCTTTCCTCTACCTTGAAAACCAACTGAAAACATTCTTCTACTAATCTAGGTGTTGTAAGACCAATCTTATCTTCAATGTTGAGTCTAAGGCCATTTAAATACCTTGCAACCTTCTCTACCTCATCGTCTATATGTCCTGCTATAATACTCAACCTATGGAACTCGTCAGTGTATGCCATCACATCTAACTCCCTTTGCTTTAAATTTTGCAACTTCCTAAAAGTTTGTATTACATAATCTATAGGTAGGAATTGTGCCTTTACTTTGGCTACCATCTGGTCCCATGAATTTATCTTTGTCTTGCCCTTCTTGACTCTTTCTCCTTGGACATAGTTCCACCATGTTAGGCCAATGCCCTTCAATTTAGTTTTTGTAAATTTCACCTTCTTATCCTATTATACCTCCTCAAATTCAAAGAATTTTTCCAAAGCATCTATCAAAGCCAAAACATCATCACTGTCCATCTTACCACCATACATAGGAACTTCAACTTCCACCTTTGGAGTACCATCCCCCTTATAGCCTTTAGCATCCTAACCATTCTCATTTCCTTATGGTCCAATTCCTCCTCTTCATGGACTCCTACTAGAGGGTTCTCACTCTCACCCTCATCCTCCTTATCACTTTGGTCACCACTAACCATTCCTCTTCTCTGATTCTTCTCCAGGGCTGCTATTCTAGATAAGGCTACTTCTTGGGACTCCTTATAGAGCCTCTCCTTCTAGAGAAATTGTTCTTTCAATTCTTTAACCTCTTTGGCCATTAGATTGTTCTTTGGAGGCATTTTGAATTTCAACCTTCAACCTTTCATTGCTTCAAACTACAACTTTCTCCTTCAAAAGATCTAATTCCTAAACTCTGATACCACTTGATTAAGAGCAAGGAGGTAAACCACAAGAAAACAAAATTCAAGGTGTTTCAACCAATTCTCAATCACCAAAACCCTATCTTAGCATTCTTTCACAATTCTTGTTTACTCTCCTCATAGCCATGGAAATAGAGGAATTTGTTCATATCTTTCAGAAGAAAATCCAAACCCACAAAAGAATGTGCATTTTAGATACCCATTTGGACACACTTCAACATTTCTCAAAAGAGCATACCTTCATTTTGGAATAACAACCTCTAAAATGGACCGGTACATTGAACAGCTCCAATTAGCCCACTTTTCTAAAGCATCACCCACTTAAACTCTCTTCCAACTCAAAAACACCATGGATAATCCTCAACCTATTAACACCTAAAATCCACCAATTTTATCAAAGGAAACACCCTAAAAAGCATCTAATCACTAAACTCTCAATTAGACTAGTTTGAAAGGGGTTTACTGAAAATATGGTCTCCAAGTCTTCTCTCTACAAACTAACATTATAAACACCTCACATTATGCCTACACATGCTCAATAAACTTTTCCAAAATGCTACCCCAAGATTTTTACACTATTTTCAACCTTTATCCACCAAACTGGACCAAAATCCAATGAATTGACAACTAGGGCAACACACAAAACCCCTTAAACAACATCCCTTGCTCAAATAAACTCCATCCAAAACTAAACCTACCCTAGAGCACCCATTCCACCAAGTTACAAGAAAATCCAATGGTCAAATGAATATTAATCCATTGTTAATGCTTACAAACCCTCAAAAATGACTATATAGACCCGCTTATAGAGATTTTCCAATAAATTTATCTAAACTCTATTAAACCCTTCCAAACTAAAGAAAAATGAAGTTGACACATATATCTACCAAGTTCAAGGCACATCATACTGAAAGAAAACTTTATGGGCAAGTACAATG
Source organism: Sequoia sempervirens (assembly GCA_007258455.2). Lineage (NCBI taxonomy): Eukaryota > Viridiplantae > Streptophyta > Pinopsida > Cupressales > Cupressaceae > Sequoia > Sequoia sempervirens. Next base: position 9,395 of record VDFB02192952.1, read on the forward strand.
ATCTACAATAGCAATATTCAATGGAAATACACATAATTTCAATGAAAAATAAGAACTTTATTGTTCAATCTTCCACAAACCAACTCTCTAGCCATTCTTCAAGCCTCTCAAGGCCTTTTCAGACTTTTTACATCAAGATACATTAACTCCAATTATTTTTTTAAACTTCCCAACCGTTGGTATTCCCAAATTTGGAATTTTTGCACATTTCCAACATGACAACATTTTACAAAATTGCAAAATATGACCATATAAACTCTAAACTGACCAAAATGGCTCAAATTACATTTAGCATGGTCTATTATGACCTTATAGGAATCAAACAGGACTCAACACACCAAAAGCTAGCAAAAGACATCATCTACATGAATTTTCTTTGGTGCTCCTGCACCACTCGCTTAGCTCGTATACTCTCCCACTCCATCCTCAGACTATCCCTATAAGCAGTAACACCCTATAACTGTTTCTCAGCCATGAGATGATGACTAATCTCTGTGTCCTACTCTACTTTGAAACCATATCACTCCTATCAAGTAGTATCTCTCTTGGCTAACGCTATGGTAAGCTATACCTCTAAGTCATTGTGTTGTCTTTTCCTCTAACTGCCTCCATCCCTAGGTGGGGGAGGAGGACCTATAAACTATCCATGCACCTAAGGAATTTGATCACCCTATTCCCCAGCATGTCGGGCCCTATCCAACTGCTCTGTAAGAACCTCAATGTAATAGTTCCACGTGCTTACCTAGAATACCTGATCTGGCTAATGTAGGTCACCCCCAGGATCTATAAATCTCAAAGCATTGCATCGAGAAAACCAATGATCAAAATAAGGTGTGGTACACGGATATAATGAACCCACCAGCCAATCCTATCCAACTCAAGAAAGTGCTCTTAAGGTAGAAACAACAAAATCTCTATCTTCTGGTGACACCATACGTAGACCTCTCTAGTAGTCCAACCGAACTGAGCCAAATAAGCATCAGGAAACTAGCCTTGTCTCTCTCCAAACTAATGACATACTCTTTCTAGTAAGTAACACTCTAGCAGAGAGTGAGAATGACCAATCAACCATCGGGTCTACTGATAATAAACAAGTTGCTTTGGATCGTTCGACCATGCCTCATAGTCCATACATAGTCTCCAAATAAAACTTGGCATATCATCAAACACACAATGCTAGTACAGAAGATCCCCATGTAAGGTGTAATGCAAGATCCATTAAAATATAAATATAGATTATCATGAGTATGATCATGTATCCCATTAGATCAAGCAACTACAATGTGCTCCCTAGCCCAAATATGCAAAATAAAATCACTTGTAGAAATAGATTTCCCACCTCGATATACAAGCTTGCACATGTCTCTATAGAGGTGGGTGAGAAGACACGAACCCCATGCATATATGGTCCCATTATCAAACATACCCTCAATGAAAATACCCCATCCAATAGGGAGTTGATGATCTCTCCTATCAGGAACAACTAGTCCCAAAATCAAACCATAAAGGACAAGAGAAATAGGGTTGACATTACCAACGAACTCAGATAAATCAATCTCAAGTTGTCACACCTCCAAGTGATTAACACCCAACACACAATGCATGGAATGAGTACCCTGTTGAACATGGTATGTCATGAGCTCACCATGGATATGAATGCAAAGAATCCTCCACACATCCTCAAGTGTAATTCTCACCTCTCTTGTGTGTAAATGAAATGAAGATGTCTCTGAATGCCACTGTGGTGTAGGAGCACCTACACCACAACATCAATTTTTGATCATTTGAATGATTCGTAGGTTAATGCTAGTATTTTTTAGATTATTTTTTCCTAATAAGGTATCATAAGATCACTTGTAATGTAATAAAGACTTGGAGAGGCCCTTTGGAGAAAATTGTTTATAGGTTACAAAGTTTGCAACTATAAGTTGTCATGTAATAGATACTTAGTGTTTTAAAAAGTTGTTAAAAGGGAATTTTGGGGAGTTAACCATTGGGATCTTGTTTCAAAATGTATTTAAAGCCTTGCGAGGCTTGAAATATGGTTGTTGAATACAAGGAGAATAAAATAAACATTGGAATTGCTTTGTTTTCATATAATTTCACTATTTTTCTAAGTTTTCTAATTGTGTGCAGTCCATACAAGATCCAAATCCATTGATTTCTTAACTATATTAGTAGATAGATATCTTAGCTGGTATTTGGTGTCTTGGTAGGGTTTGTATTAAACTTTTAGGGTCTAAATCCATCAAATTTCCCTTACCGGGTTGTTGAATAGTTTTAAGGTTTTTTGTTGTCTTGATGGCATAACCATCATCCCACCTACTATTTTCAATTGTAACTTGGTGGGATGATGTAGTATAATGTAGGGGTTGATATTTAGGAAGCAGGAAGTGTGAAAGAGTGATTCCTTGGCTTGAAGAATGAAGGGAAGGGATGGAAATGTGTGTTTTCCCTTGGAAATTGGTGGGTCAGACCTATGAAATGATAAACCCACATTGTTAATGGCCATGTGAGTGTTCCTTAAACATGGGAGGACCTATTGAAATTATTTTGAGTAGTTATATTGTATATGAGTGGCTAGGAAGGTGAAGATTCATTAATGGTGTCCTAAAACCCTAGTTGTCTGAGCTAGAAGGAGGGTTTTTTCATTGAAGGTTTACTTGAGCATTTGGGGTCATGAGACCTACAAAATTATTTGTTTGGAAACCTAATCCAAGACTATTTTTAGGTTAGAAGGTCCGGGGTGGAGATCTAGAGGTAGACCCTTTGGAAAAATGGCCTAAATTGAGGCCTAAAACTGTGAAAACCCCAAATTTGAGGTGTTTGGTCTGAAGAAGGTGTGTCTGGTTTTCTAGTATGTTGTGTATTGCTTAAATGGGTATTTGAATCAATGAATATATTCTAAGGTGTTTTGGAAAATTTTGGTCAAAAGTCTTAAAAATAGGGTTTCCACTACTATAAGGAAAGCTTGTGCCAAATGATCAGTTTTGCCGATTTCAAGGAAGCTAACTTGGAGATTGTTTTCAATTGATCTAATTGCCATTTTATGTATGTTGAAGGCCTTTGTAGGGGTCTTGGTGAATTTTTGTTGTTTATTTTCAATATTGAGAGGTTGAGACCCTTGAGGGTGAGTTGATGCCTATTAGGCTGAACACATTGTAAGAAAGAGTTCTTTGATTTAGAATTGACATTTCCACTATTGTGAGTGATCTCCACCTTGGATTTGCATCAAAATGCTCCACAAGTGTGGTCATCATCATCATATGAGTCTATACGGGAGGCATGTAACAAATATGACGAAGCCAGACTACATCTAGAAAGTCTCGCTCTACAACATCAAAACTAGTAATAAGATCAAAGAGATCTCAAGGTCATCTCTCTCTCTCAGCTGTAGTTGTTTAGGGACCACCTCCAATCATTTTAACCCATGATGTTAGGGTTTCATTCTAATCAACACAAAATGACAAAAAATGACACATAAAATGAAAAACAAGCAAAAGTGAGCAACATTTAGCAAAATTGACCAAACAAGAGCAAAAGTGATGGTTTAGGTCAAAGGCAAGTGTTTTGGTCAGAGGCAAGAATATTAAAGGAGAGGAAGTTTGGCAAGGGAAAATATCTATAGAAGATGCATAGAAAACAAACACAGGAATTCAAAAGAAAATATTTACATCAAAATCATAAAACAAAAGGTGAAAATCTAGGTCAAATGCGAGGATCTAAAGAAAGGGTGAGGGTTTATGTCAAAAGTGAGCTTCCTAAACTAGTGAGTGCAAAGAAAATGATGCAAATGCACCAAAACTTCTAGAACTTTTCTATTGACCTAGGAAACTTTGTACACGATATACAAGAACATGACAAGATGAAAAATGAGAAGCAAGAAGGTACATATCGGACCACCCATGCCTACAGGGTGTCTAAACTCTCGAACCAGGTCCGAACGATGTAGGGTTCCCTCAGACACCAAAAATTTGGTTAGGCCTGGCTAATTTCATATTCTCTTCATAATGTGTATTTTTCATTGATTAAATAACTTTTAATTATTTAAATTAATCCATCTTAACATTGTTTTCTTATTAATTAAAATAATCTTAATTATTTAATTAATACACATTTTCTTTTATTCTATCCGACACTAAATAAATGCTTTTATTTAATTATGTTACTAATTAACTTTATCCTTTCTTGTCAAATTAAATAAATTCTTATTTAATTTACTCTTTTATCATATTTCAACTAAATTAAATAAATTCTTTATTTAATTATTCATTTAAATCCTTCATCACTTCTTAATTTAAATAAATCTTATTTATTTAATTATTCTTCTAATATCGAAGTCTTGAATTAAATGAATTATTTTAATTCATTAATTCTATTTTAATGCATTCTCTATATTTTAGATAATTATGTGAGTTATCTAAGCATTCACTTTTACTCGACTCAACATCTATTTTAATCGCTCAGTTAACTCTTCATTTGATGTCTGAGTGGCTATCTCGAGTAATCTTTAAGCTGGGGATCATGAATCAGTTCTTGAAGTTCTAACTTATTTGCATGTACATGCGGATTAATTAAATATTCATATTTAATTAATTAAACCTCGTGCATGCATTCGAACAGAGAGTCATTATAATCAATCTTCATCTTTGTCATGCAAAGACATTTCTTATGTTTTTGAATACCGAACTAAAGATTAAATCATTTATTTAATCTTTAATTCTATTTCTAATTTGTATCACTCATGTCACTACTGATAGTTAACAGAATGCATGTCTAATTAGTCAATCTCAACCGGCTTGTTGATCTTTTCAATCCTAGCCTGTCATTTGAATAATCAATTTTCTATAAATTGATTTGTCATTCTTCATTCCAATCTCTCTCTCGAAATCTCTCTCGAAAACTCTCATGAAATCTTATGACTTTTGAGAGCACTAATCTTGAATCTTCGATGTTTTGCTAATCACTATCTTAGGCTATACTTGCACGAACTTATGAAAAATCTGAGGGAAATTATACTACACAAGCAAAATGGAGAAGGGCAATCGAGATGAATCATGGAAATACGTTTGAAATTGGTGAGATTGTTTCAGTTTTTTTACGTTTTAACTTCCTTTGTTCTTTGTTGCTTAACATTTAGATTTGCATCTTAGATTTTAGTATTGCATGTTTGCTTCTAATCTTCTTTGTTTTCTTGTGCACTTTCTATGGTGTTACACCTCAATCCTCTACATTCCTCCTGACAAACAATATAATAGGAAATACAAAGAGAAGAAGCACCAGGATCAAAGCACAAATGAGGCAGTTAGAACCTTGATTACCTACAACCCCTTAGGAAACCCTATTTCACCTAGGAAACCCTAATTTTTACTTAGGAACCTTCCTACATCCAAATTAGGGATTTCAAGAACATTGGAACAAGCAAAAGAGGGACCTATAGAACTAATTTTTTGTCCTAAACACATCTAAATTTAAATAGAATAGTGTCGTGAGCCTGACCTCAAAATCAAAAAAATTGGTCAACCTCTCGAGGGGGCATCACATATTCCTACCATCATTTTGCTGAATGATGTGGCATAGTGGGGCATAATTTTTTTTTCAAAAAAATGATCTTAAAGACATAATATTTGAAACAAAGCAACCAGTACTTTGTATCAAAAAGGGGAAAAATGTAAACATGTAAAATTGACCTAACACCTATTACACACCCTAAACAACACTCTCACATAATCAACATCATTATCATCAAACATCATTGTATTTCATATCAATTGCATTGAAAAACCTAATTTCCCCTAGATTAATTGAATAAATATGACATTATTTAATTAATTCACTTTTTCATCATTCTTGACAAATTAAATAAATTCCATTTATTTAATAAAGTCCTAAAAATCCTATTTCTACTATTAATTGAATAAAACAACATTATTTGATTAATTCACATTTCTATCAATTTCCACCAATTAAATAAATTACATTTATATAATGAAGTCCTAATCTCACTTTATTTCACCATAATTAATTAAATAACACTAATTATTTAATTACATCATTAAATCTTCTTTTCCCCCTAAGTTAATTAAATTATTAAATCATAATAATTTAATTATGACACTTTCCCTCCAAAATTTGAATAATTAAATCAAACTATTCAAAAAATATCAAAAATCAAATCAAAATAATGCAACTTTGTTTTCTAAAGTCAAACTTGATTTCCATGTTCAACTACAAAAGGAATTAATTAATTAAATAAATAAATTAGTCATTTTCAACCACTTTCCTAATTGAGTAAATTATGACCCCCTAATTTCTCAATCTAATCTTGACATATCAATCTATTCTTGATTGAGAAAATTACAATTCCTTGACTAATCAATCAATTCCTAACTAATCAATCTATTCTTCAATCCCACTGATCATTCAATCTATTTCTTCAATCACAGAAATTGTGCAATCTACTTTACACAAATCATTCATGTCTAAATTCTCTCAACACCCCTTAACCATCGATCTTGATTCAACATTGTTTAATCTTGATTGTCCATTTCAAATATCATTCTCTATATAATAAACCTCTTTCCTCTTAAAAAAGGATTGAAGAGTCAACATCATTTCCACAACGAAGTACTACCGACATTCACAACCACCATTTTTAGAACTTCAACATACCTTTGATAAACCATTCACGCATCAAGCTTTTTTGCACGCAAACTATGAAGGCTTCACAGTGATACGAAAAATCAAGCAAATGCACTCCAATATGGGATGGCAACACTATGCTTTTTCATGAACTCATGTATGCTTTCATATTTTTATCTTGTTTCTTGAATTTGATAATAGCTTAGTTTCATTTTGTAAGTGTAGGAGTAGATCTAAAATTTATGTTCTTGATCTTAGATTTTATTCTATTTCAAGTACATTTATCTTATTTAGCATATATGATTTTCTCCCTCACATAGTATCCAATGTACGGTTTATGATGAAAATGTGATGGATGACTTATCTTTTTTCTTAATATCTTTTCTATATGATATGTCATGATGATGCAAGATGTTCATGGTATGAGATGGATGTATTTATTTTTATGTATTTTCTATGTGATGATGACATGCTTATGATATGATTATGCAAGATTTATGTATGATGATGGTTTGTGGATGAAAGATGGATGAATTTACTATTTTTATTGACTCTGATGATACCATGTTAGCGTGGAAAGGAGATAGAAGAAAAAAATGGATAGATTAACCATTGCTCTTGAGATAGTTTCAGAATTCCAACAATCCTATGATTATTCAAGACTCTATTAGATATGGTGATGCAAGTGATTTTTTTTTGTTTTAGGTATTTGGATAATTCATCATATCATTCCTTATTTTTGATATACACATAGAAATGACACATCAAGGTATTGATAACCAAGATGGTGTTGCATCTAATGCGATGGAATTTGACTCTGCAAACAAATAGGATCATCCTTGCTTACACTTGACATACAAAAACCTTATTCGAATGTAGTTTAGAATTTTATAGCATTTAATAGCAAAGCATGCACAATATCCAATAATTTATTCAAAATGACCTCCCTACACACAATGAAGCAAGTATTTTGCAAGGTTATCTTACAAGAACATCCAACAAGCATAGAAAATGAAAGATAATGATCAATTCCCCATTCCTTTCTCTCTAAATAATTTTTCTATACATCATCAAGAGGTCTTTAGAAGGAGTCAATAAGATAAATCATAAGAAAAGATCAAAATGAACAAACAGACAATGTTATTCATATCACTTGCCAAGGTAACCTATTTAAGGTGATTTTTGATGATGAGGTTCATTGTGGGAAATATGTATTCTAGTACATCTTATAAGATGCTAAGAATAAAACTAATTGTTTAATAGGATGTTGATACAAATGTTAACTGACTTGTTTACTAATGATCAAGACATAAGATTTTTACATTTAGGTTTACACTTTACAAATTTCCATACTTGTTTCCACCTTTCTTACCAAAGTTTGATGATGACGATCAATTTATTATGGATAAAATTTTATTGTAGGTGAAATTGAAATGGGATGAGTGATTTTGGACTTTTTGGAATATTTCAATGTTTTTGAAGTTTTTCAATGTTTTGAGATTGTTTTTGGATGTTTTTGAAATTATGTGAATGTTTAGGTTTTCCAGTTATTTGAGGCTATTTAGGATCTTCTAACTTAAAAAAAAAATTCTTTGACTACAACAAGACTTAAAGGAAAACTAACCTAGTGCCTCAAGAGCTCATCAGTGATGGCCTTGCTTACACTATACACGTAGAGATAATGTAGTTTGACTGGCTCTGACTAGTAGTCGTTTATTGATGATATATTGACATTGATGGATTGTGAGTTTATTGTGATGGACTCTGAAAGGCTAGCCTAATGCTTTAGGGGCTCATCGATGATGGACTTGCCTATGTTCAAGCTTAGAGATAATGTAGTTTGACTAGTGTTTTTGAATTATTTGACTTTTTAGACCTGCTTAGGTATTTTGATGTGATTTGGATGCTTTTGGATTTTGAAGATGTTTTGAATGTTTATGGAATTTTTGAACTTTACAAGATCAATATTTTGATTTTTTTTGGATTTTGACTATATATATGTTTGGAAATTTTTGGGATTTTGACTATACATATTTTCAGATATTTTTGGATTTTGATTGTACAAATATTTTGATGTATTTGGATTTTTGAGATTTTGTAACTATTTTTTGATTTTGTGAGATTTTGTGAATAACCTTAAAGGAATATACAAGAACCCAATCTATTGCAAGTATAGAAATATGCCCCCAGTGTGATGTGATAGACTACCTTGATATAGGAAAGATAAACTGACCTTAGGCATGTGTCAAGTAGTACTAAAGGGGAATATTATACTTACTCAATATCTAGCTATGATATGGACACAAATGAGTGATGGATGAAATACAATAAATAGGATTAATGATGAGTGTGATGGATAGAAAAGTAGTGTAAAAACAGTGAATGATGGATGGAATGTGCTTATTTATGCAAGGCACTTGTTTCCAAGTTTTCACCAAGGTACTTGCCCAAAGTGCAACTGAAGTGGTTTTTGCTAGAGGATGATTTTTTTTTACTGTTTTCAATCCCTTTTCTATATTTTTTTTGGACCTTTTTTTAAATTTTTAGTTTTTGGGATTTTTTTTTATTTTATACCCTTTAAGCCTAGGCATAAAATTTCTTGTGATGCAAGCTATTACTAGGCTTCTATAAGGTTTCTCCCTCAGGTGTTAACAATTGACAGGCTCTAGAACCATAACTAGTTGTGACAACAAATAGTCCTAACCAATTAGGCTCAAACTTCCTTTGTTATCTAGATCTAACATATTCTATTATTTCACCTTTAATACTAGATCTCCCACCTAGAAGGAATGACTTTTGATCTTCTTAATATAGCTCCTTTTGAGTTAATTGTGATAAGCCTGTAAATGATTCAAAACCTCAAGATGACACTCATCCAACAACTCTAGCTCATTCAACTAATACACTATGTATTCCTCATTTGTAATGAGCTTTTGTGAGGACACTCTTAGTGATGAGAGCTTGAACTCAATAGGTATAATAGATTTGGTTGCATAAAATAGGGAAAATTTTGTAGCACCTGTAGGCATGTGGATACTTGTTTTATAAGCTCACAATGTGGGGTTTGAAATTATAGATGCCAATCATGGACAACTTCATTTTCTGTATTTTTGAAAATTTTAAGGATGTTTTCTTCTTTTTAAGCATCAACTTGACCATTGCCCTAGGGATAGTATGGGGTAGAAAATCTAAGATAAGGGCTTGTGGAACACCGCAGCGACAAATGAGGTAATTCAAAATGAATTTAGAGATGTGATTTCACATGATGTAGGCCATAAGGATCACTTTAATGCACTTTGTGAAACACTCAGTGGCTGTAATGATAAAATTGTAATCATTAGATGAGGTAGGGGTGATATTTCCTATGAGGTCAAGTCCCTACTCTGAGAAAGGCCAAGGTTTAGTGATGGGTTGGAGTTCTTGATCCAACACATGGCACTACTGAATTTGACATGATTTTTCGATGGTCGTTCATCGATTGTTTGACAAATCTTTTTTAGACAAGCAACGAAATGGAAAAAATATTTTTGTCACAGTTTTTTCATCAAAAGGTCGACGATGAATTAAACATCAAAATAATGGAAAATAATCGTCGGTCGTTAGCATCGTGAAATGGCTCGGACTTTCTTCGGCATATCGACGAACACTTCATGTATCCACCGATGAAATAATAGAAGACGTTCGTCACAATTTCAATGAAATGGGCAAGGAGTAGCGTCGAAACAACACCAAAATTTCATCAAAAGTGAAACAAAATAGGCAAGTAGTAGCATCGAAACAACACCAAGAGTTCATCGAATGTGCAATGAAAAATAGCAAGAAGTAGCATCGGAAGAACACCAAACATTCATCGAAAGTGTGACGAAATGGGCAAGGAGTAAAGTGGAAACTACGCCAAAAGTTCATCAAAATTGTGAAAAAATGGGCAAGGAGTTATGATGAAACTTTCATCACAGATATAGAAACTTCGTCAAACCTTTCTGTTGATTCGTCAGTGGTATTCGTCAAAATTGCGATGAAGCATCAATGTTTTTATTTTTTTATTTTTTTTGGAAATGTACCATTGCGAAGACTGACGACTGATCATACATATAGACTGCATATTGGTTTGATGCTTCAAACGATGAATTTCTTATATTGAAAAGTGCATTACCTTATTAAACTTCTTCTTTGTTTCTCGAGAATAGTTTAATATTCTCTACTTAACAGGCCAACCACGCGGATGGTGGAAGCTCATTTGGCCCCCTCCCCCTCACATCTCTCCTTCAATTCCCTATACCCAATCATATAATATTAATCATTCATTCATCCATTAATAACATATAACATTCATTAATTAACATATTCACATTCATTCATTAACATATAATATTCATTCTTTTAGTTTTTACATATTATCAAAAATATGGTTGTCATGATATGATTACAATCACTTTTTTTTTTGTTTCTTTTTTAAATCTACATAAAGCTGAAGTGGAGTATC
>VDFB02192953.1:0-13035 GCA_007258455.2 Sequoia sempervirens
GAGTCCCTTTCATTTATTTTGAGACACCATGGCCTACCAGGCAAGCCCCATGCATTTATTTTAAGTGCTCATCTTCTGCATGGGAGCAATTTTACAACCCCTCGTCTTCTGCATCAGTTTGGTTCTAACAATGGATAAGTACATTTTGTATCTTCATGGCTCCCATTTCTCCAATTTGATTCGGCCCCCTTTCCCCATGCATTTATTTTCAAAGACCATGGCTGACCCGACAAGTCCCATGAGTTTATTTTGAGAGCTCATGGTTGACCTGACAAGTTCCATTTATTTTCAGAGATACATATATCACATTTACGTTTTCAACTTTTCACCAGTGGTTCATTAAAATCTTGGCGCTTGCGCTTAAATTTGTATTTGTACTATGTAATAATGTGACATTGTAATTCAATTGTAATAAAATAAATGGTTGTGCTATTAATGTGACATTGTAATTCATTTTATTAAGTCCTTTGCAAGTTAAATGCTATTAATGGTTGTGCAATGTGCTATTAATGTGACATTGTAATTCATTTTATTAAGGCCTTTGCAATGTTAGTTTCCGGCCCCTTGGCCTTGATGTCAATCCTAGTACATTAAGTTTAAAGAAAATTTAAACATGTTTTATGTTTATTATTTATATCATAAATTATAAACCATTCAACTGAACAATTGAAATTGTATGGTTGAATTACCATTCGAATAGAAATGCAGGCCTTCCCTTATTGAACTTAAACCTCAAAATCTTATAATCATTATATTAACGAAGATCAGTAGTTTCAAATTTTCCTTCAACATAGAATGCAATCATTTATTAGCTTGTTTTGAAATGTTGTTTATCCATGTACGTGTACTGCCTAATTGTGTATTGTGGCCAATTAGTAGTAGCAGTGGAAGCGTTTGGTGTCATTGGGTTTGTATTTAATGCCACCACCCTGATTTTTAGGTTCCGTAGTTCCCTTCAAAAACCATTCAGGTAACCCCCTGATTCAGTTTTCTTCATTTCAACTTGAGAATCAAATTAATCAAAGGTAGGATCAAGGTCATGGTACCTTTCCTTCCTTGGCGTTCTTAAAATCTTATTTTCTCCAAACTTTGAAGTTTAGGATTTAAGATTAAGAACTTAAAATTAAGAAAATTAGGACTAATTGGGAATTCTAAATTTCATATTGTTGGTGATTGTAATACCTGTCTACAGGTACTAAAACAGTAATAGAATAAAAATAAGCATTGTAAAATTGCTTAAAACCAGGGGTTTTCTTTGATGAATACCATGATATTTATGATCAAACCTATGGTAGGCATACGGGTTGGGCCTAAGCTCTGGAAGAATAAAATTACGAAATCAAATGTATTTGGGATTAATAGTGTCAGAGTGCACCGTGGAGTATTGATGGCACTTGCTAGATTAGAGCGCATAATGTTACATGAGGGGCACCACCCCTTCTAAATTCATCATGGTTTGTGCCTAAATTGATGTGTGAAAGAGCAATTGTTAATAAAGATGGCAAAGAAGAATTATTATCCATTAACGCAGAAAAACTTGGAAAAGTGTTGGGCTTGGGGTTTACAACCGAAGAATTTGGAAATGTCCACATTGACCTAGAAAAGCTTGCTAGTGATTATGAAGCAATGGATAAGAATAGAAAAATTCACCGTAGAATGATTAGGATAGAAACAAGATGGAGGTGATCATGAAGCCTCCATGCTTGACTTGGATGTTGCACCCAAACCATGGGTTTGGGACCCTTCTTCCATGCTAGCATTTCCTCGGATGATTATAATTTGGAAATTAGTTACATGCCTCCTTGAGAATGGCCTTATATCTCATTATGGTGTTCCATGTAAATAATTTTCTTTATTGAGCACATTGTAGAATCACATAACAATTTTAATGATTAAAGTTCCCTGAAGATATTGGTTCTGCAACCTGCTTGTGCTATCACTGCATTCAAATTAGGAGAGGAATGTTTTAGACCAACAAGCTTCAGATTCAACCCTATGGTAATAGTAATCATGAGCAAAAGAAAATGGATCTAGTATATGAATGGACCACTATTATAAGGTTGCATGATTCTCGAAGGAACTATAGTCATTTTTTAGACTACTTTTTGGCTCCATTGCATCAAGCAATTACAAATACTCAAATGCCTATATTGTCTAGGTCATGTAGAAATTGCATTCAACTAGGAAAAGAAATACAATTGGCTGATTGGTACTTATTGGAAGAATATACTATGCTAAGATTTTATGGATCAAAAGTACAACCATACAAACTTCCAATACATGTGGTAGAAAGGGTTTTTAATTTGGAATATGTAAGGCAGATGTAGAGTACTGATGAAAAACACTTTACTAGTCAAGGGAAGAAGACCTTATTTCCTTCTTTACCTTTTCATGTGGAGGGATGACATTCGAGAGAAAATAATTTAGTGTGGCACATGATCTTTTGATTTTTTTAAATTTTGATGCTATTTGTCACTGGTAGTATGATCCATGTGACACGATTAAATCAATGATTGTGCTCAATAAGAATGTGGAAGTAGAATTCAACATCAAAGTAAACCCTTGCTTGAAAACTTGAGAAACAAGTTCTTGGGATGAGGTCAAAGTAGTAATGGAGAAAAGTGCTACTGAGAATGGTATTTCTTTTGAACAATTGTTAGCAGAAATTATTGCATTGCATCGAAAGACAATTAGGAGGTACAACATTTTTTATGAAAAAAGTCATAAACCATCTAGTAGAGTAAAAATGCCATATTCTCTAGAGAAGGAAGTTACAAAAAAAAATTGGTCACGATAAAAAGTGCGCCTTTTGGTCTATGAGGGAGAGGGACCTGGGTGATCCAAGGCTCTTGCGAGAATATGGAGATAATGAAGAAGATCTTGAGTTTGAAAATTATGGAATGCAAGCATGGAATGAACAAGAAGATGAAGAAAGTGATGATGATATGCAAGAAGAAAGCCATGTCAATTTCAAACTTGGTTTAAGTGAGGCCACAAAAGAAGCATTTACTACAAGAGCAGCCATAGCTGAAAAAATGGGTTATGAAGGTGGTTGTTTGGGGTCCCAAGGACAAGGAATTCCTACAGTAATAGATGTACAACATAGAAAACTAGTTGATAAATCTGGCCTTGGAGTTGATAAAGTAGACCAAGGGTAAACAAGTAGAGCCGAAACAATTCAATTTGTTAGAGCTTCAAATCCTCGTCCTCATGGTCAGACACAATCACAACTAGGATATTCTCATGGTGGAGGGATTAGTGCAACTGGCACTGTCTCTGGTGGTGATGGTATGGGTAGTAGTACTAGTAGTGGTCAACATGTGCTACAACAACAAATAACACATAAGAGGACAACAACAACATATACCATAGAAACACCAGGTGATCAAGGAACACAAAAGAGGAAAAGGATTTTGATAGGTCCAACTCCAAGTCACACTACCAATGGATCCACCACAAAGGATTTATTTCTAGGCACTCCCCCAATTCCAGTTAGTTTGGCTATGACATCATTAGCAACTACAAGTACTCCTATTCCTTTGCCATTCAAGCATTCCATTGTTCCTACATCCCTGGGTTTTGATTACATTGAAGAGTTTAAAAAGAAATCATAATTGAATAAAAAAGAAAAGAAGCAATTGATGGAGAGTGTGTCTACTCCTTGAGCTTGTAACAACCATGTGAGTATTACCCACATTTGACACAAGTAAAAGAAATCCTTGAGATACACAATTCTTGTTCCACGGTTCAAAACAAACCGGCCAAATCAAATGGCTCAATCCAAATTCTAGGTGAACAATATTCAATTGTATTTTTTTGGACTTAGAAATACTGACAAAATTAATGTATCAAAGAATAACAATGAATTGGTGTACACATCATTGCTAAAGCAAGATAGAGAAAAAAGGATTCGCAGGGCTCAAATTGAAAAGTTACGAACCCAGACTAGCAAATGAGAAAGAAAAGTGGCGGCCGGAATACTTAAAGGCAATGAATTAGAAAAAGAATTAAAAAATTTGCCTCTACATTAACAAGCAAAGAGGATAAGCAGAATGATACTGCAGTGAATGAATTGAAGCAAAGGATAGATGAGAGCAACAAGAAATATGATGAGGAAAAATCCACTTCAGAAAAATTAAGACTAAGCATTGCAAATGGAAATGCACAATGTGGGAACAAAAAATGGAGAAAGGAGAGAAAAAGAAATGAAAGATTGGAGCTGAGGCTGATGGAAAGAAAAATAGAAATTAAGTGCTTGTCAAAATAAGTTATCTTCATTTTGTAGAAACAATAAGGGCATATGAAATATAAAAGATGCAGGATGATGTGTCACGAGGATTGATCATTTTGTGTGACATGTTTCAATTGATTGATGCTGCTCGAGACAACATCATAAGAAGCTCAACAAATATTTAATGGAGAACAAAAATAATGTGTTGGCATTAGAGAAATTAGCAAATCAAATTCAACAAATAGTGTACAAAGCCAGTGACAATGTTTTGAAATCAAAGGGATTACTAATTGGCTTACTACATCAATGACGTTGTCATCTGTCATTGAAAAGTGTTTGAGAATGTGTGAAACAGAGAAATATTTGCATTTGGTTGCAGACAAGATGAAGAAGGTGGATGAAAATTTAAGGAACTTCACAAAGCTTGGTTTACCAAAGGCTTTTGACAAAAATGAGCGATTTGTTGGATGGAATGATTTCGAGAGAAAGAAGATGGAGGATGCAAGGAAGATTGATTTGGACTAGTTTCCTCATAACCTAGATGTGGTGAACTATTTGGATTCCATCAAACGATTGCTAACCTTGAATGAAAAATTGACCGAAGAATCCAAGACAGGTTCCAATTGAATCATGAATTGTTAACAAATCTTCAAGTCAAACAACATTAGTTAGAACAAATGACAATTCCAACACTTGAAGAGTGGAAGTTTCTAGAAAAGGTGATGCAATGATTTAACTTTTGATAATATGAGTTTCCAAGTTCCAACTCAGCTCTGTGCATAGTTGTCTTTGAGCAAGATTTTGCGCAGTACTATCTATGTATTCCTTCATGTGATCTGATGATAATCAATTTAAGCTCAAATTCAAACCCCGATGATAATGTTGATGTTCAATTATTTGTATTATTTATTATATCATTTAAAGAAAATTACGGTAGTGGTTTCAACTTCTAGATACACTTGTTATTATGTTCTTTGTTGTATATGATACTAATACTATTGTTAATATGTTATTAATCTAATAAGCATTGAGTTGAGTGATGAATTGCTGAGCACATGCTCAAGTTTTTCCTTTAACACAATTAAAATATGAACTATAAGGTGATTTTAATTCCAGGCATCCATAATCTTAGTGAAATTGCATTACAATTCACACATCAATACTCAATCTCTATGACTACTTAGCATATCCACTAAACATTTATTTGAATTCATGTTGTGGATTATCTATTATTGGAATTGGAATGATGGATTTTTGGTTAGTTTCATTGTTGTGGTTACTATCACTCAAAGTCATGGTTTTGGTGCTTTTCCTAACCTTAGTCGCTAGCCCTCAGAGTTTTATAACCTTGTCGTAGAGCTCTAAATTTTCATAACTCCCTGATTCCCTGACATGGTCGATGGTTCACTTTTTTGAGTTGCAAGTCTTTCTTGGTCATCTTTCTAGTCGGTGGGTCGGAGGTTTGGAAAACTTTGAAACTTCAGACTTTGGTTCTAAGGTTCCAAGTTTCAGCGACCACACAACATTAT
Organism: Sequoia sempervirens; assembly: GCA_007258455.2. Classification (NCBI taxonomy): domain Eukaryota; kingdom Viridiplantae; phylum Streptophyta; class Pinopsida; order Cupressales; family Cupressaceae; genus Sequoia; species Sequoia sempervirens. Next base: position 5,761 of record VDFB02192953.1, read on the forward strand.
GGACTTATCTTGCCTTAACCTTTCAAAGGCGTTGTCATATGACACCTCATTGAATACTATGTATAGACTAATGTAAAATATAAAATATAAAATATCACAATTTCATGGAATACAACATAAAATATCATCAACTACAGTTTGACTTTGGAATATGATTCATGAAGTGCAATATAAAATAAAATATCATGAAGTGCAATGATTCATAATTTCATTGAATACAATATAAAATATCATCAACTATAGTATGGAACAATGGAATATGATCCTGGGATACATGAAGTGCAATATAAATACATAAAAGCTGCTAATTCTCTTGAATCTCTTCCATTTCCCAAATGGACTCGGGGTCCTCAAACTGACGTTCATCATCAGATAAAGTAAAAGATTCTTCTTGAATTTGATTCGAAGTCTTCTCTTCATTTTCTTCGGCTTGTGTCTCAAATTCAACATTCATTGTGTCATTTTTGTCAATGTCATTTGTCTGAGTCCCATTGCCACTGCCAGTGCCACTAGTATCAGCCTTTGGAATTGGAGTGTTGCACAACCCGGTCCCTCTTCTTTCACATGTGGACCTCCAAATTGCGAGTGCCCTTACAAAAGGAAATTTTATGACATTATACGCAGTTCCTTTCATCCTCAAGCAATTTTCCAAATTCTTGTCTAGTTTGTTTCTTAACTTTGATTTCAAAAACCCCAATGTATTGAAAACTCCCTCATCCTCCACCAACCCCAATATCATTGTTTGACATAAATCAACAAGTTTGAAATATTCTGATATCGAACCACGCAATGTTTCACTGTGACCTAAGTTTGTCCAAACCTTTTTTATTGATCCCGGTTCAAAGGCCTTGTCCTTGCCCATGGATTTATACTGGTCCTTCATAACTATTGAAAAATCCCTACATTGTTTTCTAAGCTTAGCTTCATCTAAAATTCCTTCTATTTTATGCTCATTGTATGTTACAGTTTTTGAAAATTGTTCAATCAATATTTTTATTTGAGCATGAAAATATTTTGGGTTATCTCGGTTTGCCCAAAATTGAGGATACACAATACTCATGGCTTCAAGTATTTCATGTTGAGGGAATCTTTCACAAATCTCTAAGGAAACAGATTTTGCAATTTCCTTCAAGTTATCACCAATAGATTTAACAATGCCTTGAAAATACTCCTTGTTAACAACTACTTCTCTGCTAGAGCACTTGGTTGTCTTACATTGGTACATTTGTATCTCATATCCATGTACACAGATGCATAAGTTCCCACTTGCATTAAACTGTAAATAATTATCAGGATCATTCAAATCAGTAATTTTTTGCCACATGAAATAATTTGGGCCATCTTGTGTTAGATCTAGATATAGATGACCGAGGGCCAAGCATGTATGTTTATGTAGATTGCTATTCATTAGTATACATAGTTCTATCTTGGGATTTCTTCACAATATTATTCATTACATACAACATGGGGAGAAGACTAGCTAAAGTCAAGAGTGTCTCTATATCGCTTAACCTATGTAATAGGTTAGGAGCTTTGTCTCTTGTGTTGTGATGCTCTTACATTCACTCCAATCAAGGATTGATATTCTAAAAGAACTCGTTGCACTAGTCCATGCAAGGAGATCCATCTGGTATCAACATCCTTGAGAATCTTGTTTCCAGGTGTTATTCCCTCAGCAAAATTTTAAAATTTTGTGAAATGTTTAGGACTTCGGCAGAAGTATGGGTGGATCTCGCAAACCATATTTTTGACTTTTGATACTGTAGGAAACTTGCTTACAATTTTGAATGCTAAATTACATTTGTGGGCCATGCAGTGAATGCCAAGCATGTATGGTGCACAACTAGTTTAACATTGCAAACCGGTCTTTGACCTTGCATCATTACAGCTCCATCAGCTCCTACACACACCAACTTTTTCGTAATTGTCAACTCATCCATACCTGCAATTTCATTCAAAGATTTTTTGACTAGTTCAAATATATTTTGTGCTATTGAATTGTTCTTCATTTTATGAACGAGGAAGATGAGCTTAGTGAACATGTTGTTGTACAATATGAAAATACATCTGAGACCAAGAAGTATTGTCTACTGCAGTAACTTCATCTAAAGATAATGCAATGAAATTTGACTCTTTTACTTTATCCTTTAAATCTTCATTTTCCACTGCAGCAAGACAGTTTTCCCAATCCCATCCAACGTTTACTGAACAATGTGAGTAGGGATAGTGAGGAACATTCAAATAAGATAATAAACTAGAATATTCTGGGTAGTCTATCATAGGACGCCCTCTAGATAAAATATGAAAAATAACACTCATCTTAACAATTTTTGACATATTTTCTCCTTCCATTGCTTTTCCAAAGTGAGCCTCAAGTGTACCTTTACATGTAGCAATGTTCAACATTATTTTTTTATGCTCTTCATAATCTGCGACATACCTAACATGAAGACATTCTTCCTTTGGTTTCCATCGTACGACTAATTCTTCCTTTCTGTCTATGATTTGTTTTTCATAAACTTTACTGATATGCTTTTCTATAGTGTCAATCTTTAGCTACAACATCTTGGCTCTTCCAAATTTCTAAATACAAATCTTACATTTGGCCAATGTTTCCTTTTCAATATCGTTTGCATTTCCAATCCCCACTGGTACCATGAATGGGTATTTTGACAACCAACCAAGTTGAAAAATCCTTGTCATTTCCCACTCACATCCCCTTTTTGGTTTATTTTTCCTTTTCTTGTTACCAACATCATCATCCTCATCCAAGTCAATTATCTCATTCTGGCTAACCAGGCCTAGGGTATCCCTTGGAACATCTTATGTGGTATTGCCATCCTGATTTGATATATTTTGATTTAAATCAATGACAATCTCAGCTTGACCTTAAATTGGCGGTGAGGTATTGGGAATGCTACCAATATTTGGTGGAAGAGTTGATGATGTAGCTCCATCTTGACATGATGGATCAAAAGCACAAATTCAAAGTAAGGCGTATTATTATGTGCATTTGATGGCCTCAGTCCTCTTCACCACCACGAGAACTGAGGAGTGGTGAGAATCTCTTCACCACCCTAAGGGTAGGAAGCTGACAAGAGTCTGAGGATCGGTAGGAGCCTTACCACCCTGAGGAGCAAAAGGAGTCTAAGAAGCAGCAGGACTTTCTTCACCACCCTGAGGAGCGGTAGGAGCCTTACCCTTGCTACTTGATTTGCTCGACATATTGATCTCTAATTCACTCGACATATTCATCTCTCACTTCAAATAAAAATTGGAAAAAAATGTCTTCTTGTTTAAGGACAAAGAATAATAATATAGATCTCATTCCCTGCTCAATATCATCTTTAAGATTGAAGCAAGAATGGAAAAGAGATAAAGAAAACTTATTATTATAACTAATAACACTATGAAGAAATGATCACTCACCTTTAAGTCTACGTTTTCAGCTTAGGTTGACTTCCAAATAAATGACACTTTCGATTGTATTTATTTCTATTCAAGGAATGGATTAATAATATTCCTTTCAGTTATTTATCAAAGATTGTGTGAATGGCAATGCAATAGGAATTTATAAGTAGTGGGATAAGTGTTGTTCTTTAAAAATGGTGTAGAATCATATATCAAATTCAATACCATGGAATACAATATAAAAAATTTGTCTTTTCCTAAACTTAGTTGCTAGTCCTCAGAGTTATATAACCTTGTCGCGGAGTTCTAAATTTTCATAACTTCGTGATTCCCTGACTTGGTTGATGGTTCACTTTGTTGAGTTGCAAATCTTTCTTGGTCAATGGTCATCTTTCTACTTTCGATTGGGTCATAGGTTTCAAAAACTTTGAAACTTTAGAATTAGTTCTAACTTCTAAAGGTTCACTTTATTTGAAGCAAGAATAGGCAGATAAAGAAAACTTATTATTATAACTAATAACACTATGAAGAAATGATCCTCTGCTTTTAGAGTCTACGTTTTGGCACCATTTGACTTAAGTCGAGAAGTAAATTATCAAGAACCAAAAATAATGTGTAGAATAAATGACAATTTGATTGTATTTATAATAATCCATGATTCCATATTTGTAGCAAATTAAGCCAGATTTTAAATGGTATGTTAAAATTGGCGGAATCTTGATAACTATACAATGAAATACGTTGTAATTTTCAAAGTAATGTGTCCTCAAATGTAATTATTTTTTAATGTTATTGGTGAAATAGGTCCTCATGAGCAACTATTTATAAATTTTAATTGGTGAAATGGGTCTTCACAAGTAACTATTTGTAAATTTTAATTAGCGAAATGGGTCCTAATACAATGTTATTTAAATAGTATTGGCGAATATGTAGGTGTTTTATTAAATGCTTTCGGGATTCCAAGCAAAAATATTAGTCGGTCCAATTGAAACGTGTAGTTTAAAAATGGTGAATTTTTTGCTCAAATATGCCTCATAAAAAACTCATTGGCGAATGGACATGCATTGGACCTATAGTTCGTAAAATCCAGGCGATTTGGACACCCTGTTGGGTGCGAGAAATTCACCAATTTCAACTTGGCCGATTCCTAGAATTTTCCAATTGGCGAAGATTCGCCACTAAAGTTTTCCCTGACCCTAATTTTGCGCTAACCCTAATTGCTAGTTGTCATATTCAATCTCAGCCTTTCATCTTAGGGCATTTTTCAATTGTCAATCTTGGCCATTCATCCAAAATTGACCTTTTTATAAAAGGACAATTTCAACCTCATTTTGTCACTTCATGCTTGCAAATTTCTAAGTACACTTGCAATTGTTGAGTCCAATCCTTCAATATTTTGCTAAGGTCTTTGTCATAGGTCAATAGTTGCTCACAAAATATGAGGGAAAATACTATTTATAGCAAAATGGAGAGGGGCAATGAAGGTGATTCATGGAGTGCATGAAGGTTTTGGGTGAGATTGTTCATTTTTTTATGCTTTTATGTTCCATTATGCTTCATTGTTAGCTAGGGTTTAGTTTGTTTATGCTTTATAGTGCTAACCTGAATTTTTTCTTAGTTACAATAGTAACTCCAAACCTTGGTTTGTAACATGTAAGCAAGATCTATACCTTTATTTGTACTAACTTAAATATTTATTTTGAACATTTTTCCTCATGTAAGTTTAAATTTATCTTGATTTAACATTGTAATTTATGCATGTGATTTCACAAGGAATTAATAAATTAATAAATTATTTTTTTATCTTGCAAATACATACAAAAGCCTTGGTCAAAAATTATTTTAATTATTTCATATTTTTTAATTTAATTAGTTGATAATTTTAATTAAATAAATTTAATGCTTCGTTGTTATTGAACTTGTAGAATATAGAAATATTGATTGGTGAAAATGAGGATTGTGAAGAAGGTGAACAATTCATAGAAGATGATCTTCAAACAGTGTAGGAAATTTGGGGAGTGTACACTACCTTGTGACATGCAACTACAAGTCAAATTTCTAGAACAACCTAATGAATAAATAGAATGTGAAAGGATAGTCAAAGTGACTCTTCATATTCTAACATATTTTGTCTTTTATAACTTTGGAGGGAATAAATATTTGTCTTCCACATCCAAATGTGCCTATATATTCTCATGTGAAACTCTTTGTAAGGTTGGAAACATTGAAAACCAATGGAAACTTTTATTATGAATGTAATATATTATTTTTTCCTCCACTTTTTATGTTTTTATGTTTTTATGTTTTTAAATGTTAATTTATTTATTTTTGTATAAGTCTATATATTTAATTCAATGAATACTAATAGATTCAACATGTGTTCACACCACTGATGCCTTTCTAATAGTGAGGTGTTTTGTGTGGTCACATGAACACATTTGTGCATGCTAAAATTCAACAATAATCAAGCATTGATTTGTAGTTCTTTTGAAGATTGCATCATCTCATGTTCAGATTTTGAATAATAGATTTGTTTAAGATTGGTATTAAGTTGAAATTATCTATTTAAAAAATGATGCATAGAAAGATCAAAGATAAATTTGGATTTTTTTTCTCTTATATTTAACCCTTTCTCTCCCCCCTTCCTTTTTGTCATATTTTATATGAATGTTAGATTAGGGTTTTAATGATAAATTTCATTCGCAAAAGGCATGAACCTGAAAATATATTGACTTTTAAATAATAAAATATTTTATGGTTTTGATGTATAGATTATTTTCTTATAATTTAGATTTCAATTCTTGGAAATTGAAATGAACTTTGTAGATGGCCTTTCATATTCTAACTTGCAAAATTATGTTTTTGAAAGGCATATTAGCTATTTTATATTAAATTTGATGTTGATGGAAGACAAACAATATAAATTGAAGAGCATTAACAAATTTACAAGTGAAGGGAAGGATTACAACAACTAATAGTGGGTTAATTCACTAACTGAGCCTCTTCTCTGCATGAATGATTCCCAATGTTCATTGCAACATATTGAATGAAATAGCTAAAACACTTTCCGATTGAGATATTTTGGTCAGCCTCATAACTAATTCATGAATATTCTAGAGGCTAGCCACCTTCCAAGCAGCATAACCTTTGTCATATCAAACTATGGTGCTTCATGGCTCATACAAAAATTAGTGTGTCAAATGCTACATCAATAGGTAGCACTTTCATATTTAAATTCTAACTACTTGTTTGGACATCTAGCTTCTTATTTAAAACAACATGCTTCTAGATGTATTTATGTATTAAATTTAAATGATAAAATCTATTGCTAATATAATTAAATGTTGAATAATAATATGTGTGTTATGATTTTCTAATTGTTATGTAATATTTTACATGGAATATTTTATTTTACATTTGTATTCTTCACTTTATGTCCAATAGCAACTGAGGAATCCCTATTTGAAACTTTCAAGGTATGGCAAGAGTGTTTTGAGTGGGAAAATTAGGTTGTGCATGATCTATAATAAACATGTGGACACTCTCTTTCTAAAAACTTAAAGTTCAAAACCTTTACTTTTTAATCAAATTTGTATGTGAAATTCCCTTTAGCGCGCTCAAAAGTTTCCTAATTCAAATTTATATGAAAATAGCTCACGAGAATGTTTTTAAGTTGGTTTTTATTAAACCTTTCTCTAACAGTTTTTTTTAAGAAATGGTTCGCTTGTTTTTTCCACGTGACCTTTTTTTAAATAAGTGAACTCCCATTTTAGCCTTTGTAACATTGTGTGTAAAGTGGTCATATAAATTTATATGACCGTTTTTATATAAATTTATAAAAAGGGGAAGTGTAAATAATTTGTC
>VDFB02192954.1:0-17182 GCA_007258455.2 Sequoia sempervirens
AATGTAGAGCCTCTGATTCTATCTTCATTTTCGCACCATGCTTGGTCCTAAGTATTAGATGTGACCAATCTAAGGACAAATATCCGCCCACATTTGAAGTAAATTCTCGAGATAGATAGAGACCGAACATAGGAGGAACATCTATGATTACAGTATCTTGCAGGACCGTGATACTTGGGCAAGCAAATAGAGTTAACGGAAGCGCTTTGATGACACCCACCGTATCAACTTTATTTCCATCTAGCTGCATCACCCCCTTCTTCATAGGTTCGTAGCTAAGCCCCAAGGCTTCAGCTATCAGTCTTGGCATAACCATTGTACTAGCACCAGAATCAATCATAGCATTGTGTAATAGCTTCTTCCCTACAATGAGAGTCAAGAAGGGTTGAGGTTTTGTACTACCTCTGCCTTCCGCATGGAATCCCTTCGTCTTGTCTACAAAAATTTTAGCTGGCGGCATTTGATAAACCCCCTCTGTACTGGCAGATGGCTCTGTTGGTGCTGAGTTGATCTCTTGTTGAAGCGCCTTTTGTAACATAGTTTTCTGTTCCGGGATAGCTAGCATGTCCCATAAAGACACATTAGCGAATGATTTCTTCAATTGCTCCACCACATTAAAAGGTGACGAGCTCAGAGATTTCTGCTCCTTTTCTTTTGTTATAATAATCTCCTTCCATGGTTGAGAAGGCGAAGAGACGGTCGAAGCGCCGAGAATTTGATCGGAACACTCCTTTGTGTTGCGGTACGTTGAAATTGAAGAACCATGAGCTCACTTAGGTGAATCCCTAGAAGCGTGTGTTATAATTCGGAGGCTTTGTACCTATGGCGTTTCGGTTGTGGACATGTCGTAAGAACACCATTTCCTCATCTTCCATCCATGAGAAGAGCGCGTGATCAGGCACAATATCAGACTCTTGCTCTAAGGACATTCCTTGCATTTGCGCGGTAAGGACCGCATTCTCCATTGTCGAGGCATATATGTATTCTCCATTTTTTGTTGCAGTACCTTGATTGCGTTGTTCTGCCACCTTCTGTTGTAAGTTGCCACGCGGACAATTTTGGGGCATATGTGCATCATTGCAGGGGAAACACCATGGATTGATGTCATCAATTAGATTGTTTTGTCCCACGGTTAATTCTCTACTTGAGCTTGGCAATGCACCTGTCAGCGGTGTAGGCACCGAGACTATTTGGTTGGTAGTCGGCGTTGATGGATTAGTGCGAGGCGCATTCTGATATTGATTTTGCTGATAAGCAGACCGCCCCCCTTGATAGTTTTGATATGCGGGTCATGGAGGCGTTGCTTGGTTCCGCTTGAGAGTTGTTATATCATTCGCCATAGTTCACAACATCTCCTTGAGGTCGCCCATTTTATCCTTAGGAGAACCCGATGTGGAAACCAAGTTTTCGGGAGCGGCTACATATGAGTACATCGACTGGGGAGTTGTTGGCGCACTGGTCGACGCACCCTCTTGTGCTGCGTTTGATATTTTGGGAAATATCTGCACAATAGGTCGAGGAGGCAATTTCCCGCAATCTATCAAATGATTCTCTGCTTTGATAGCGGTAGCATAAGCATCTGGTAAAGTGGCTCCTCCCAAAGACTTGATCATCATAGAAATGTCAGGGTTAATCGACTTCAGATAAAACATGAACGCCAGTTCTGGAGTCGGGCGGATAGTCACAGGAATCCTCCGCCAACTTGAGTGAAATCGGGCATTGAAGTCTGTTAGAGCCTCCTGGGGTGCTCGTTTGATGATGGATAGTTGATAGTATAATGAAGAACGATCTCCGTCATTTGAGAACCTTTCATAGAATGGATCTCCGAGGTCATCCCAAGTGCGAATGGTATTAGGAGTCAGCGTCCGGTACTAATCCAGGGCCTTGCCTTTGAAGGACACAGCAAGGAGCCTCAGGGCTACATTCTGCCTGTAATACCGTGTACCAGACATACATCCGCTACATCCTGCAAATGTTCTGCTGGCGTTTTTGTGTTGTTCCCGACAAATTTAGGAAGAGCTTTCAGGGCCGAAACCGGGATAGCGCCCCAAACAGCAGGCACTACCGGAGCTACCAGGGGACTTCCAGCATCCCATGCTACATAGTTTCTGTTTGCGGCCGACAACATGGTGAGAGGAAGGGGCGGTGGGAATGGAACGGTTACTAACTGATTTGTGGCCTGGACTGTCCCTAGCGGAGGTACTAGTAAACCTGAGTTTTTTGCAGTCTGGGATCTAGTTACAGGCTGATGGCTCATACACCCCTCTATAAGGCAATTTCATTAGTTTGGGTCCCACCGGGCATGCCAGAAAAATGACAAACTGTTGACGCCAAAAATTGACAAGGTAACAGTGCCTTATGGGAAACTCAGTTCAAGGGGGACCCCTTTGTGCCAAACTAAGTAACCTCTGGATTTTTAAAGAAGCCGACTTCTTCTATAATGGTTTTTGTAAAGGAAAATGAAGCAGATATCATGAAGCAAAATCTAATATAAGGTGATGCACCAAAGTTTGCTGATGGGGACGATAAATCATAGACTTAAGGGCCTGAATGGTGTTATTATGTTTCGAAACGTCAGAAACTTAAAGCTATAGCATAAACAGTTCATTTATTGACATAAAATGATATCGCATACATTTTTACTACTAAGAAGAGTCGTTTAGACATGATTTAGATAAGTAAGCTTTGTATTCAATACATAGAAGTCTTGTCAAATGAAATGCTTGAGACAATAAAAGGCACAGTTTACAGTTTGATTAAAACATGAAAAGCAGAAAGGCCGAACAGTGGGCACAGTCTGAAAGTTTCTTGCAAATAAACATGTAAAAGAGGCACGGTCTCTCTTGCTAAAAACTAGTGTCCTTTTTCTTTTTCTCTTTTTTCCTTCCAATTTTTTTGGATCCCTCTCTCGTTGACAGAGAGAGTATATATAGCTAGGGGAAAAACTCCCACCGCTTTGGAAAGCTGAAACAGAAAAGATCCCACAATCTCTAGCAATGATGCCAAAATCAAAAGATTTCCAATGCCGTTACAATAGCAATGAGCTAGAACACAACATCTGGTCATCCAGTCGCAGGCGCGCCCTTTGTAATGATGGCAACAGTCACAGCCATACCCGAGGCGACAAGCGTCATCCACCGTTTTGAAAAAATATGAAAAGCGACATCCAATAACATAATTTCACCATCCAGCCTATCGCCCGCCTCAAGGATTAGTTATAAGGTACGTGGCATCCTGTCGTTGCCCGAATGAAAATGTCCCTTACCGCTGCTGAGAGATTGCGAAGTAGCAACACGTGTCCCATGGGTTGAGGTCTTTGTTGCAGTGGAGATAAAGCCGCATCAACCGGGTGCGAAAGATGCGTGGCAATGTTTCGCAGCCCACGGTTGCTCACCCCTCTGCCGAGTTGAAAAGGTGCGAATGGTTGCCACCTAGTAGAAGGTGGGGCCGACCAACAACAAAATCACAGCTCGCAGCTGCTTATTTCATTCCCGCATGAAAAACTTGCGATACGCCGCCACGTAGCAAGATGTGGGTCCCTCTGACAATCTTTAGAAGTGATGTATTCCTACATATTTTCTAACTCCGGGCGGGATTTCAAGGCAAAAGGAAATAAAACTGTAAGTGAGAGACATGTGGATCGCTTCAAATAAGCAAAATTCTTAAGAGCCGAAGGGAAGCCAGCTTTCACCCGGTGCCATGTAAGAGAGAATGCTAATGTGGGAGACTGCAACCTGATGGAAAGCCTACTGCATCGGCGACGCATTGCCTACGCATTAACACATTCACAAAAGAAACCCGGAAGGAGTCAGTTCAAATATTTATTTTAATACTACAAAATCAAAATCAGATCACCCAACATCAAAATCAAATCCAACAACAATATCAACCCCCAAATCAACAATATCCACATCAAAATAATCAACTACAACATCATCAAGATCATCAATCTCAAAATCAACAAGAAAATACATCTCAAATACAACAATCATCTCCACCACAACAAGCCTCACAATTCAACCACACTACTAAACATAAATATACTCCTTTAGGGGAGTCAATCGAGGGTGTGTTAAACCAATTATTTGATGTCAAACTTATCACACTTCCAAAACTGATACGAAGTGGTGAACATACCATCAAATTCCCATGGTACGATGACAAGTCCTATTGTAAATACCATGGAGTAAAAGGTCATGATGCATCAGAATGTGTTACACTCAAAAGGCTCATCCAAGACCTTATTGATCAAGGAGAAACAACTATTGAAGACAATGCTCAAGGGCCATCTACTAATGACAACATTGACAATATCTCAACCTCAAAAGTTGAAAACAATGATCAAGAGCTATCTATCATTGATCACATTGACAACATATCTATATCATCCAATGAGTGAGAGGAAATACATCAAGAATTTAATCCCAGGTATGATCAAAATAAATCAACAAAGTCTAGCAATGATCCAACCCAAGATATATTGACATCATCCAACCTCATGGTAGTACATATTAGTAATCAAGAGACTCTTAATCCAACACTTATACCCAATGCAAAAAATCTAAGCCAAGAGTTATCACCCATATGTCCACATTTTGAGGAAATCCAAGGATCCTTTACAAGCAATCCCTTCTTTTAAATTGATCCATGTCAAGAGCGTGAACCAAAACATATCGAAGATAATACCACACAAAGTCAAGATCAAGAATCCCTATCATCAAAATACTACAATGACTTGGCAGATATCTTCCAAGACATCCAAGCTTTACCAAAAGAAGAACACATCCATATGCCAAGCAAACATACATCTACCCATGAGATGCTTACTCCTAATGAACATGTAGATGGTCTTCATCCAAAATAAGAGTCACATACTCTTGATATCATTACCAAGGAACAAGAACTTCACCTACTCTTAACTTTTTTACACATGATCAAAGCATGGAAAAATCTATAGACATATCAGAAATTGATCAAGAAGAAGCCTTAAAATCATAAACATCCTTCAGGTAGATTGAAGACATCAAGTATGAAAATATGGAGCACATTATCTTAAAATCAACAAATATAACTAATAATCCTAAGCAGAAGAGCATTGGGTATACAACAGTCAAAGAAGCACCAATATATTTTGAAGGGCCATCAAAATCTGATATTTCACAAGATCAAGTTGAAGATATCAATCAGGAAGTTATCCCACATATGAAGGATCCTAGTGAAGAAGTTATTACCTTTGAAGATCCATGACAGAGTAGAGAAGGATTAGCACCTTGTTTCCAAGGTAAATTATATCCTACTACAAATAAAAAATTTCAACGGATGCATTATCAAGGTAGAGAATTAGGCCTACATGAATAGGGTATCCTAGCACCAGTGCAGATTATTGAAAATCCTAAGCATCAAGGTCTTGGTTATTCAACAATTAAGGAATTTGAACATGTAGACAATGAAAATGTACAAGTTGACATTATGATCTCACCGACCTACTAACATCGCTTCTTCCTAAATCATCCCTATCGCTAATCAAATTCCCTTTATTTGATTAAATTCATCACGTCTGCCTCTCTAATTAAATAAATTTTGTCTAATTGAGTCAATCTCTTGTGGTAATTAAATCAATCCATCCGATCTAATTATCCCTATTTAATTAAATAACTAATTTTATTTGATTAAATCTCTAAAGTCTACCCATTAAATTAAATAAATTAAAACTTTATTTGATTTAATCTAACACTATCCCTTTTAATTAAATAAATCAAAATCTTTCATTTAATTAGGCCTCTTATCATATCTCTTTTGATTTAAATGAACTATAAAAATCTAAATCAAATTGTCAAATCAAATTGACATCCCTTAAATTAATCACAAACTCGATGAATTAATCTTTAATCCATCAAATCCTCTAGATTTTGCAACTTGCACATGAAAATAGACTTATTTGATTTATTATTAAATTTCTATTTTTCCCTTCAACAAGGTATCTTTTTAAGGAATATTCCCTAATTTGAATTCAAAAATCCAAGAGGGAATAAGTCCTCCAAATACAGCATTTAAGATCTCTTACATGTCCTTTGGCCTTAAGCCATGGCATTTAATGCAATTTTCTTTCCTCTTACATGTCTTTTCTCTCAAAAATTCAAATTCAAAAAATGCATTTATTGGCACATTTGTCAAAACTCTGCTCATTCTTCACCCAATCACATGCTGATATGGCATTATATCATCAAGTTGAATCTTTTATTCCACATTGCTCCATTTCTTGGCTTTGTTTCCATTTCAACATCTCTATAAATAGAGGTTTCACCATGCACTACCTGTCTCACATTTCAAGCAGTTACCATGCTAAAATATTCTCTAGCACTCTCATCCACCCCATTGAATCATAAATGGTTTTTTTAAAGTGTATTTAGCTTGGGAGACATATCTCAAAGTTTCTATATCATGGATCAATCATCTTCAATCAACATTTGCATTCAAGGAGTTGGGAAAGGGAAATCTCCATTATCAATTCCATTTGCACCAACTCCCTCAAGAGATCAAGAGTTTGGTTTTGCATTAGATAGGATTTAATTGTTTCATTTTGTGTTCTTCATTTTCATTTCTTAGCTTTTGCAAATTTCAAATGGATTTCTTGAGGAATCATTGGTTTCTAATCTTGTGTTTGATCTAATTGTTTGCTTGTTTATTGTGTTTGTGCAAGGTCTAGATTCAAATGGTTCACACATTGGCTGTATGAGTACAATACTCACCATTCTAAATGCTTTAAAATTTTTGGCTGCTTTTACAAATATTCATAACCATGCAATGTACCAGGTGGATCACCGCTTTTAGCTTCCCACCATTATTACAAATTTTAATCACCTGCTTTTCTTTCTTTTAGCTCTTGAATCTTTTGCAAATAGCTCTTAATTCTTCCTTCACTTTTGAGATTCCTACAAATACTTTGAGAATTTTCGCAATACTTATAATCATTCTTGGCAGTCACCTATGATCATTTTGCAACAATTTCTATGATCACTGTTTTAGCGCCCATGAATCAGTTTTAAAATGACCATATCTTTGTCATACGAAGGTCTTTTTTGATGCTTTTTTTTGAAATAGGGTAGAATTTCGTAAGCTATCCAATGGTGTAAGTGTTTCTTAACTATAAATTAGTTAAAATTTTCAAATTTTCATTTAAAGTAAGAACACATGATAACTTGGCTAAGTTTTAGGGTGTTTTGGTAAATGGTTTGTCTAACCCCTATATCCTTTTGTTTCTTTTGATCTCATCTAACATTTTGATCACTTTTGTAGGTTGGAAATCAAAATCAAAAGAAAGATGGAGCATGAGGATGATATTTTGTCTAATCCAAGTGTTTTTTAACACTTAAGTGTTTGTTTAACACTTCTTTAAAGAATTTGTCATCCTTCTCCTTCTTAGGACACTAGTTTTCAATTGGGCATAAAAAGAACCTTTTTCATTTCTTGCAAAGGCTAAAATGAACTTTAGGATCACAACTTACTAGATTTGGTTTATTGGATTAACAATTGAACAAGGCAATTTCTCACACTTCATTTGGTGCTTTAAAATGAAATCATCATTGCATTTGAGGGTTTACAAAGAACAAGTGTAGTTTTGTTTGTTTGTGAGGGCTTACTTAGACTAAAGCCATTGGAAAAGGACGTATACGCTTCTCTCGCATTTTATAGCAATCTTGAGAATCAAAAGGTTTTTTCCATGACTTTGGGTTGAGATAAAGCAATCACCTCCACACTTCGATTTGGGCTTAAAATTGAACAAACTATTGTGCGAGTGTGAGTGGGGACTTTGTTGCATACATTCTTTCTCCTTGTTGCCTACAAGGATTGATCGAGTTACGAATATTGTTCTTCATTCACTTTTGTTTATCTTAGAGGGCCCGCCTTTGTGGGAAAAAAGTAATCACCAAGGAATCCACCAACCTGCACACTCTAAAGCCAAGAGTATTTCCTACCAGATATAAAATGTGGATATTGGAAGAAACGCCACTATCACGGCTGGACTCCGGACAAGATGGATCCTAAGGGGGACTCTTTGCCACAAGGTCAACTCCTACGAATCCGAAAGTCCCATTTTTCAGGAAATCCCAATGTGCTTAACTTGCCAAAATCCTTTTATCCATTTGTTGGTGCAAGAACGCTCAAGCCACCCCACACTCTACGGTCTCTAGTAGAGATGGAAAGCATGCCATGGGAGTTTCTGATGGTGTTGATGCTTTACCGCCTTGACCGACGTTAATGAGCCGTGTGGAGGGGAGCCTGGGGGTCAAGATCTAACCATCCGGCCAGAGATAAGCCGTGTGAGCTGACTTGTCCAAGTGGGAATCTAACAAATATTGTCTTACACATCCATAGGATTGTATATGCTTTTGGGTTACAAAAACACATGCTTGTTCGTAAACATTGGAAAAACAAACACTTAAACATGATCATGCAAATTTCAAACCCCTTTTGATAGAGAAAATACCTTTTGACGAATTTAAGTGTTGTTGCCTTCCCTTGGGATTATGTCCTTAGAGGTTTCTCATCACTTGAATTTATATCGTCATTTGCTCTAACTAGGGTTAACCTAGGAAATCCCTTTGCCTCAATTTCTTGGAACTCCCACACAACACTTTGTGAGAAGAAAAGGAATTTTGACATAGGACATCTTTAGTTTGAAACATAATCAAGAAAGTGTATTTGGTAAAAAGAAGTCATTAAAAGCAAAGATAAGCAATTGAGCCCCACACATGTCTTTTCAATGATTTCTCACAAGATCAAGATACAAAAACCCAAGAAAAGGAAACTTAGCCCAAAGCAACATCAATAAAAACTCAAAAGGTTATATGATTTTAGAGAAAAGTTGTTGGCTAATTTCTATCGACATGCTTCAAGAGACAACCCCACTTTATATTCATTTTACTACACACAAAATCCAAGATTGTTTCGAGGGATTGGATACCTTGCTTAGGGCATAACATGTTCTTCAATACCTTGGTCTTGTTAAACAAAAGTCTAAACTAGGGTCATTCTAAGATCAAAACAAACATTCATCCATCAAAAACATCAACAACCATAAACATCTCACCAACATTTTGAGAAAATCTTGACACAACTATGCTAGGCTCCTTTGGTAGACATCAAAACCTTTCAAACATGAGACTTTGAATTCTTCAAACATCAAACATCAAACTTGTTCAACTCAATTGTGTGTGAATGAATCCTTTTGCACATGCTTAGTTGAATTATCACTTTGTTCAAATTAATGGTGGATAGATGCATCCTTCTCCCATCACTAATTTGGATTATCTTTTGGTTAGCTTGTGAGTAGACACATCCTATTCTCACTCCTAAATCAAATTATCCTTTATGAGCATTAGTTATCTTTTTAGATCATCATCCAAACATCTTGGGGATATCTCTTGCTCAAACATCAACATTCAAAAGACAGAATTCAAAGTCTAAACATCAAACAAACATCAATCAAAGCAAACCCAAAGTACCTAGCATCACATCAAGATTTTCAATACAAATTCAAAACTTCCATTCTCACTCATATATCATACACCTTTCATCTTCACATTGTTGATCTTTTACGCATCCTAGTTTGCTCTTTTATGGTTCAAACAAGATCACAACACAAGAGGAACATGGAGTTAAATCAAGAAACATCAACCACAAGTGATCTAAGCCAAAACATTCCAGAAATCCAAAACACACCACTTCCAGACCTCACTATGACTACACACGATCCACAAAAAGAGGTCTTGGTGGAAGACATCACACCAACAGAACTAAGTGAGGAAGAAGTTCTTGAGATGCTCAAACAACCAAAACTACAAAAGTTTCTTCGCGCAATGGATAAAATAAATCCATCAATTCTCAACACTATTGAGGATGAGCTTCTTGTACCAAATGACCAAAACACCCTTCCACAATCAACCACTTCCATTACCACCATAGAACCTACTATCAATGAGGATGATACCCTCTTCAACACGCATCAAAATCCACTTTACAACCCACTTGGATTTATCGATACATCTGAGGTTCCTTACCATACCACCTCATCATTTTCTCTTGACACGCAAGTGTCTAGACCTTTGGTACAAGCAAGCTCGTCCGAAATAGAGAGACCTTACGGATTTGTCTCTTCATTTGCACAAGAAAATTTTCCACCATTCAAACCATTCACACCTCCCACCACGTCAACACCATATTTTGGTTTAGGGATCTCCCCTTTACCTAAACTTCCACCTTTCCCTAACATAAATCGCCCCATCCAAATCAATTCATCCAACCAAGGGGGTACATCACATCTTTCAAACACACCATCCACATCAAACCAACACATGATAGCTAATCAAAATACGGTCTCTCAAAGACCCACTATTTCGCTCATCTCTACCATTCCTACCACTTTACCTAGTCCCACCATTCCTATCACTTCACCCATCCCAAATGCACCTATCACCACATTCACTCCAACCACTACATCCACTATACCTCAAACTTCCACTACCCCCATCACACCCCTTACATCGCAACCTCACACCACCACCATTGCTCTAAGCGCATCTCAAACTTCCAACACAATTCCGATCCCACCACCACCACCATTGCGACCAAGCCAAGTAAGCCATTACAATGCTGCATTCACAGCATACCAACAATTGCTCCAACAATATCAAACAATTCAGCAAGCACCTATAGCCACGCATTTCAAGCTCTCATAGCAAACTGTTTCACATTGCCGCAATAACAACAAGCATACAACAAGCAAGATAAGCTTCCGCTTGTTGCAATAACAAATAACGTATACATAAGCCGCATTGCCGCATTGCTGCCTTGCTTACAAGCCGCTTCAAGTCGCATAAGCGTAATAAGCCGCTTGCTGCAAAGATGCCTGAGTCTAAGCACGAGCGCAAGTAATGCTTTACATTTCCTCGCGCATTAACAAATAAGTAGCCCAAATAACTGATATCGCTAGCATTAGGAGAGCAATAAATACCAAGAGTAAATAAGAAGCAAAGACAATGTAAATTCTAGCCGATCAACAACAAGCATTGTTGGACCAACAACAACAAGCACAACAAAAAGCTCTATTAGCGCAACAACAACAAGATCAACAACAAGCGTTGTTGAAAGCATACATGGCACAACAAGCAAACATTCCACCCATTCAAACACCCACTCCACCCCCCCAGAACACCTTCATTCCACCTCCTGATCCACAATTGGATGTCACCGCACAAATTAAATTTCTATCACAACAAGTGCTTGACCTTCAATCAGGAAGGACACCAAAACCATAAAAAAACCTATGCCCTTATCCATTTGATAGGAGCGTAGAAATGAAACCATTCCCAAAAGGGTTTGAGGTCCCTAAATTTGACAAATATCGCGGAACGGGTAACCCTGAAGATCACATCAGGGAATTTCAAGTACATTGCATGGAGGTGGCTCACGACGAAACGTACTTGATGAGATTATTCCCAAGAAGCTTGGCGGGAAACGCTATTGATTAGTTTTCTCGACTTTCTGGAATCAAAAAATTCCAGGAAATCGTGGACGCCTTCATACATAATTATTCCTTCAACACTCCCATGGAGGTTAGCTTACAGGAATTATCATCTCTCAAACAAGGGAAAAATGAATCATTCGGTGCTTTCTTACAACGATGGCGATCCAAAGCTAATCAAAGCAAGTGGTCCATGCCTGAAGAGCAACAAGTGGGAACTATCATTGCGAATCTTGATGGGCCCTTGGCCTTCCACCTCAAAGTGCAAAACATCACCACTTATGACCAGTTGATCCCTAGGGCACTCAATATCGAACGAGCCCTTGCCACACAGGGAGAAACTTCATCATATCAAGAAGGCCGCTCATCATCTAGTTATCATGATAAACCACGAACATGGGCAAAGAATCGTAATGTAACCAATGATGGTGTCGTTGACGCCAAAGTTGTCATTAGTGCCCCACGGAAGAACAATCCACCATCCCAACAACAACAACACCAAAATACCAATCAAAGCAATCGACAAGTCAATACTGTGGTCCAACCATCCCATAACCAAAACACAAACAACACTGATAATCAAGGAGAACCACAGCGAAACAAGTTCTTCCCCAAACGAAAATACACACTCCTTAGGGAACCTGCTGAAGCAATCATGAAAAGATTGGTAGATGAAAAATTGATAACGGTCCCTACACATAATAATTATCAAGAACCATCGGTCAAGCCACCATGGTATAATGAGAATTATCTTTGCGACTTCCACAAACTCAAGGGACACACGACAAACAACTGCATGAGGCTCAAAAATCTAATTCAAGACCTCATAGATGACAAAATCATAGATGTGGAAGCACCATCAGGAAACAAAGATCTCAAGATTTACACGAATCCGATGCCGAATCATGGCAACAAAGGAAACAAAGATCAAGACAAAGGAAAAGGGGCTTATAAAAATGTCAACCACACATACGAGGGTGTTGTTGCTTGTTTAGACAAGTTTTGTGGAGTCATCACCATCAAAGGGGCCCAAGCCGATTGTGGAGTCACCACAAGAGGTGGAAAGGTTACCATTGCAGCACCATCCCAACCAAGCAGAAATTCCACATCCAATCCAAGGTCTAACCCTAGTGGCTATAATGTCTTGGCTCAATTGAAAAGAACCCCTGCACATATCTCCATCATGGAGTTACTCAAAATCTCATCTGCACACAAAAAGATTCTAGAAGAAGCTTTGGCGTCATCTACTGTCCCCGCAGATCTAGATGCAGAACAATTCCAAGCTATGGTCGCAAGTATCACCACACCTAACATTCTTACATTCTCTGAACAAGACTTCCCCACACAACCATCTCACAACCGTGCACTTCATCTGGAGGTGTACGTAAATAAAAAGAAAGTCAAGAGAGTCTTGGTGGATGGAGGTGCAGGCTTAAATATTTGTTCCTTAAAGCTTCTAAAGTATTTGAACATTTCAGAGGATTCAATTGACAAAGGAAAAGGCATCACAATAAGAGCATACGATGACCAGGAAAGGGTATCCCAAGGCACCATTCAGCTTCCTTTCTAGGTTGGACCCGCCATCATGCAAACCAACTGTCAGGTCTTGGACCTCGATTTACCATACAACATTCTCCTAGGGCGACCATGGATACATGCAATGCAAGTTGTAGCTTCAACCTTTCATCAATGTATGAAATTCACACATGAAGGTCAAGAGGTTACTATCCATGGAGATCCTGAGCCATTTGCCTACTGCAAAAATCTAGAGGCAAAATACTACAAGATCCCGCAAGTACCCAAGAACGATGAAGGCCCATCAACACCTTACGTGGATCCCGCCACTCTCACTTCTGTGACAGAGACACCCCCCACCCCCGCCATCCCCGCCTTTTCTGATATCAAAGTCATAATACAAGATGATGGTTGTGGAAACTATTCAATGCCTAAGAATGCTTTTGTAGTAGGAGAGCTACCACAATCTCCTAGATCAAGAGGACGACCACAATCACAAGAAGCTTCAACATCTCAAGGCTCATATGAACGAAACCCTACCTTCACAAGTGCAGGAGATCTTGGTCAGGAAACATTAGAGGGGGACTTATCTCATCTCCTCTATCGAGATGATATACCGACAGTTGAATTACCTATGGATGAACGAAACAAAGGTATGAAGATGATGCTCTTGATGGGCTATAACCGGAACCAAGGGTTAGGCCAAGATAATAACGGGCGTGTAATACCCATTATACCTGAGAAGCAAATAAAAAATCTTGGCATTGGTCATCCTAATCCTAAGGTAACTATACTTGGTCGAGGTGCCCATGGTAGACAGAACCGAATGCCTCCTCAGGAATCCATAACTACTCCACAATCCTCCATGACTTTAGGAATGCCCACTGATTTAATTGAGTCACCAGAAATAGGATTACCTTTGCTGTTTGAGGATACTAATGTACTTATGATTAGCACCTTATCTTATGAGTCTGAAAACCAAAGCAATGAAATCCGATTAGTCTATCCCCAACTGATTGATTACGACCAACGAGGACCACCAATTCTTGACATGTTTGAAAACGATGAGGTGCTCTCAGAATTCATGGGACTTAGGGATGGCATTCCATGTGGGGATCACAAGGTAGGTTTTATCATAGAGCTAGATACACATGCATACTATGGAGAAACGATTGAATCCCTCAGTCGCAAAAATAAAAAATTGAGAATAATCTCCAAGTCCTTGAGTGAAAACCACCTTGTGGCACTCTCCGACTCTGAAAAAGTAAAAAGAAAGGATGCATCCAATGGTGAAAACCTCTCTGAGGCGCCTGAGGATGGGGGATTCAATCTTCCTCTTACAGCTATACACCAAGAAAAGTCAGCTATGCTAGCAGAAAAGTGCAACCCCATCAATCTGGGAACACAAGAAACTCCTCATATTACATTCTACGTTGAGTCATTATTATGCAAAGAACAGGAGGAGTTGGCTACCTTCTTAAAGGAGAGGAAGATAAATTTTGCGTGGACCTATGCTGATATGCCAGGATTGGATCCGGAGGTAGTGGTTCATCACTTGGCAGTCTATCCTGAAGCTAAACCTATAAAACAGAAGTTGAGAAAGATGCACCCACAGATTGCTCTATTAGTCAAGATGGAACTCCATAAACTACTAGAGGCGGGATTCATACGAACGATCGCCTACCCTGAGTGGGTCTCCAATCTAGTACCGGTTTCAAAACCAACTGGGGGCATAAGAATCTGTACGGACTTTAGGGACTTGAACAAGGCTTGCCCAAAAGATGATTTTCCGTTGCCTAACATTGATATGATTGTAGACATGACCGCGGGGCATGAGATGCTTTCCTTGATGGATGGATTTTCAGGCTATAATCAGATAAGAATTGCAGAGGAAGACCAACATAAAACATCTTTCACTTGTCCTTGGGGCACATACTGCTGGAACGTAATGCCATTCGGCTTAAAGAATGTCGGGGCCACATACCAAAGGGCCATGACACTAATATTCCATGACATGATCCACAAAATAGTTGAGGACTATGTCGATGACATCTTGGGAAAATCCAAAAAGAGGAAGGATCATATATCAGTCTTGAGTGCTATCTTTGACAGACTAGAAGAATACAAGGTTCGTTTGAATCCCAAGAAGTGTGTCTTTGGTGTACAATCAGGAAAGTTGTTGGGCTACATAGTGTCAATGAGAGGCATTGAGATTGATCCAACAAAGGTGAAAGCAATACTTGAAATGGAAGCTCCTAGGACATTGAAACAACTGAGAGGTCTCCAAGGCAGGCTTCAGTCAATTCGCAGGTTCATAGCACAATTAGCAGACAAACAAATCCCTTACTCTCACCTACTCCACAAGGGGGTAACGTACAAATGGGATGACAAATGTGAACAAGCCTTCAACAAAATCAAGGAATATCTGTTAACACCTCCAGTACTAAGGCCTCCAATTCATAACAAACCATTGATCCTTTATATCTCAGCAACTGCAGCAGCCCTTGGTGCTCTCCTAGCACAACATGATGAAAATGGAATAGAAAGAGCCATCTACTACATCAGTCGTACAATGGTGGGCCATGAGTTAAACTATACATTCATTGAAAAAGCTTGCCTAGCAGTGGTGTTTGCATCCCAAAAATTCAGACACTACATGTTGGCACACAAGATCAAACTCATAGCTAAAATTGATCCCTTAAAGTATCTTCTTTCAAAGGCAATGCTTACAGGAAGAATGGCTAAGTGGGTAATGATATTATCAGAATATGACATTGATTATGTGGAGCGCAAGGCAATCAAGGGACAGGTCATTGCAGACCAACTGGCAGACGCACCTATCTATGCAGAGAACCCACTTGTTTTAGAATTTCCAGATGAATCCATTTTCAACATTGACATAGCTACTCATTGGAAACTATACTTTGATGGATCCTACACACAACATGGGTCAGGAGCTGGTATCTTCTTCATCACTCCACAAGGGGATTGTATACCAAGATCATACAAACTAGCATTCCCTTGTACCAACAACATTGTAGAATATGAGGCTTTAACTATAGGTCTCAGGATAGCAGTACAGTGGAACATTATGACATTGAAGGTATATGGAGATTCACAACTTATCATAAATCAAGTGAACAATGAGTACCAAACAAAGGATGATAAGCTAACTCCAGACAAAAGGCTGGTGGAAAATCTCAAGGAATATTTTGTTGACATCACATTTGAGCAAGTACCAAGAACCAACAACAGAGCAGCAGACGCAATGGCAACTATTGGATCACTCTTAGAGATCCCTCAAAATGTTCCGAAATACGACTTCTTGGTAGAGCAGCTTCTCGTGCCAGCATTCAAGGTACCAGAGTCAGAATTTGTGTGCGAAATCGTTGGTCCAAATGATCAGTGGTACCAAGACATTTACACATACCTTAGGATAGGTATCATTCTCGCCGATTTGCGTTCAAGCCTTAGACGAACCTTTATCAAGAAAGCATCTCGTTTTGTCATTTTAGGAGAAACCCTTTATCGTAGAAGCATAGAAGGAACCTTACTAAGATGTCTTAACCCTGAGGAGGCTTCGACTGCCCTAACTGAGGTGCACAATGACATCTGTGGTTCTCATTCGAGTGGCATGACCTTGTCTAAGAAATTGCTGAGGAGTGGGTATTACTGGCCTACCATGGACAGAGAGGCACATGAATATGTCAAGAAGTGTCTATAGTGTCAGCAACATGGGGACCTCATCCATGCTCCAGCTCAAGAGCTTCATCCAATCATCACACCATGGCCCTTTTCACAGTGGGGACTCGATCTCATTGGGAAAATCACACCCACCTCATCCAACGGCCACAAATTCATTATAACCGCAACTAAGTACTTCACCAAGTGGGTTGAAGCCATACCTATGACCTACATAACAGGAAAGCAGATCTCAAAGTTCATCTTGAACTATCTCATATGCCGCTATGGTGTTCCACAAGCCATCATCTCAGATAATGGGACACCATTCAAAAATTAGGAAGTCCGTGACCTATGTGATAAATTCAAAATCCAACATCGCTTTCCACCCCATACTATCCCCAAGGCAATGGCCAAGCAGAAGCCACAAATAAAACCATCCTTAAAATCCTCAAGAAAACA
>VDFB02192955.1:0-30100 GCA_007258455.2 Sequoia sempervirens
TGGTCTTCTGATTTCTTAGAATATGCTATGAGATCATCTTGATATACTACCATTATTGTATTAATCAGGTCAGCAAAGGCAACATCCATAGCTCTCTGAAAGGTGGAACCAAAATTTGTGAGGCCAAATGGCATCCTTACATATGTATATGTTCCCCAAGGTGTAGTAAACAAAGTTTTATACTATTTTGATTCTTTTACTTTCACCTCGTTGCATCTCGAAAATCCGTCCATCATGGATAATAATTCACATCATGTTACCTTTCGCAACATAGCTTCCATGTTTGGAAGGGGATAATTGTCTTTAAGAGAGGAGAAATTCAAATTTCAAAAATCTACACACAACCTTATGTCTCCATTATTCTTCCTGACAGGCACCAAGTTGGAAACCCAAGTAGTGTCTGATGGGCTTAATAATACCTCCTTCTCTAAGCTTCATGAGTTCATGCATATTGGGTTCTAGAGTAGGATTTATCGGTCTTTGTTTCTGCTTGAAGGGTTTTGCATCAAGCTTTAGTGGGATTTCATGTTGAAATAAGTCTTCTCTATATTCTTTAAGGTCATCATATGACCATGTAAAAACATGCTTATATTTTCACAACAATGTGATCAGCATCTTCCTAATTTTAGGGCTTATCTTCTTTCCAATGTACACCTTTTTTGGAGCCAATTCAGTCCCAAGATTAATTTCTTCAATATCTTCCCTTCTTACTGGTGTTTGCTTCATAAGTGCTTGGTAATTCCCATC
Organism: Sequoia sempervirens; assembly: GCA_007258455.2. Taxonomy (NCBI): domain Eukaryota; kingdom Viridiplantae; phylum Streptophyta; class Pinopsida; order Cupressales; family Cupressaceae; genus Sequoia; species Sequoia sempervirens. The sequence goes on from VDFB02192955.1 coordinate 748, forward strand.
GAACACCCTTTCTAATTCCACTAATCCTTTAGGGATATTATTTGTTTTGAGTTGCACTACTTCTTGGCCAAACATAGTTTGTTTACCATCCACTTCTTCAACAAATGCATTGAAATCAATTTCTTGTAAGAACTTGATTAGATTTGTGTCATCATTGAAGACCTTCCAATTATAAATATTACTAGGAATTGTAGGTCTAGTCTTGAGTTCTACTTGTGAGATACCTGCTAAGGTAATGTCATCCCTTTTCAAGGCCACATTTTCCAAGAAGTCAGCCATTAATTTTTTTGATGTATCCACCCAATCAATGGAGAAGGCATCAAAGAGTTCTATTGTATCCCACACTACATGTATGTATTGCTTCAATTTTTTTTTGTGGAGTATTTTGACCTTACTTGTGAAACAACCAATTTTGGATCTCCAAAAATGGTTAACACTTTGATCCCATGCTTTGTGGTAATGTTTAAACCTAGCAACAATGCCTAATACTCTGCTATGTTATCTGTGCATTCAAATGTCAACAAAAATGAGTATTTAAATGTTGTGCCATTTGGTGAAATTAAAATTATCCCAACTCCATTCCCCTCTCTACTGCAGGCTCCATCAAAATACATTTGGCATATGCCTTTTTCATATTGAGAAACATCTCTAGCAATTGGATTTATGTTTAGAAATTTAGGGTTTGAATGCTCAATTCTAAAACTCCAAAGATCCACATCACAAAAGAAATTCATTTGATTAGGGTCAAAGAGCTCAATGACATATTCTAATCCAGGTTCTTTGTACAACTTGACTTTCCTTCCATTCACAGGTATTGTGCCATAAGATAAATATATTTGGACATTTCCACCTACATCGACAGTCCATTGTCTAGATAATAACATTCCATAATAAGGGGTAGTGTCCACCATAGTGATTTCTTTTCTATATGTTGCCTTAGGGTATGATGCTAATTTCAATTCTACATCCCATATCACCCCAACTACTGGGATTGATCTATTATCCATAATGTAGCACTTCTCACAGGTGGTGTTAACCCATAAACCTAATTCCTTCATGACAGCCAAAGGCATGATATTGATTGCTACCCCTAAGTCAATCATACAATTTTTTACCAATTTGTTGTTGATAACCAATGTGGTATAAAATGGATCCAGCTGGGAGGGATTTTTTGTAAGGGTATCACCCAAATGAACTTCTAATGCCTTTGTAGTTTCTTGTTCAATGGTATTAACCTCCTTGTTTTGATCTTGTTGCTTGTGAGATGAATTGGAAATCAATTTGAGGGTTGTGTCTCTCTACTCATCAAGTTCCATCATCTCCATCAAGGGCACTATCATATTCATCTGAGTTAGTGCTTGGGTAATGTTGAATGAAGGGGAATTCATCCCTTGCTCAATCTTCTTTGTTTTAGCAGCCCTTTTCCCTTTAGTTTGAATTTTTTCATTATTTTGTTTTTTCTCAGATTCAATATTTGCAGCCTCCTTTTGAGAAATATTTTGAGGCTTCTTTGGTTCACCCTTCTTTTGATCATATGAGACATTCTCCTTGTACTTTTTTTCCTTTATAAACATGCCTCTAGGTGTTCCCTGGTCTACATCTCTGTGTTTACTTCTTAGGTTGTATCTATTCCTTTTTGCTTTAGCCACAACTTTTTCTATGATGGCCCTCTTCTCTTCTTTTGTTGGTGTTCTCAATTGAAATTGTGGTGATGTATTGTATACATATGATATTTCTCCTGTATTTTCTTCTAAGTCAAAGAACACTTATTACTCCATATTAACATTTTTTTCTGACTAATGACATCATATTCACATCCATCCTTAGAGGATGAGTATCCATCATTAGTTTGATGGCACCCCCATCTTAACATATTCACAGTGTGGCCATCTCTATCATGTTCTTGTGACCATTCATCTTCCTCGCAAGTTTGAGCCACTACACAGTGTTCCAAGGCATGAGGCCTATGACATGGTGGACACCATGGTGTAGTATCCACTACATGTGCTCCATGTTTTTTCAAAGGATCCGGAATATCTTTCCAATTTAGCTTACCCACTAGTCACGCATCCTTCCAAGTGGTGTTATAGGGAATTTCGTGCAATCTTGACTTTTCATTCTTGTATTGGTTTTCTTGTTTATTTTGGTGATTGTTAGGATTTTGTGGGATCCTAAGGTTATCTCTTTTTCCAATAATGTCAGCACCTTTCCTATTATTTTCAATGGTTATAGCAGCCTTTTGTGCTTTGTTCAAGCTACTAGGACATCTGTTTATGATTTTTTTACCATGTTTTAGGATCAAAGGCTTTCAAATAGATGCTTAAAGCTGCTAAGTTAGCTAATTTAGATCCATGTGGTATCTTGTTATTGATCTTGTAGAATCTCTAATTGAAGTAAAAAATAGATTCATTTTGATGCTTCTGGATGCCTATTAACTCATGTAAGGAAAATTTAGGAGCACATTGATTCCCATATTGCTCTAGGAACTAATTTTTGAAGTCTGCTGTAGAGGTGATTGAAGCATCTGGTAGGTTGTTAAACCAGTCCCTTGCTTCTTCAGTCAAGGACATCATGAATAGCCTCACAAGGATATCTTCTTGTTCCATGCCTAAGTCTTGAAAAAAATCATCGAAGTTTCTTATATGTTCCTCTACTATAGTTGTATTACTCCCTGTGAATTTGGGGATGCATTTCTCAAGTTACTATCAATGGGGTATGAGTATATTGGATATTCATCCAAGTCAAATTGTCTACTTAGAATTGTAAGATTTTGTGGACAAGGATTTTGATGTGGTGAATTGGGAAAATATTGAAATGCATATTGAGGTTGGCATATATTTTGTTGGATGTTTTGGTGAGAATATACATTCTATTGTGCCACATGATGTTGATAGTGTGGAACATATTGTTGTGCTAGTAGTGGGCAAGATTGTGGAATGTTGGTGTTTTGTGATTATGAATTTTGTAGTGGCGCACTATGTTGCACATGTTGATTTTATTTTCCAACTATGTTGTAAGGTGCTTTTGAAGTGCTTGGAACACCTGTATTATGAGATGATCCATGTGGATTACTAGCATTAGCGACTCCACCCTGCCTATGGGGGGTATGTACTTAGAGATATGTGAAGCATTTTGGGATGTCACCTCATGCAATTCTTTTATTGATCTTCTTTCTTCCTCTAAGAGTCTGGATAGCCTTGTCTATTCATGTATCTTTTGTATGTTTTGTAGTACTTCTTCAGCAGTTCATGTGTCCTTTGGTGAGCTATTGTGATCTTGCTCAAGTTTATCTTGGTTCCTAGACTCATATTGGGTCTCTCCTCCCTGTTTGAGATACATCTCATAATCATATTCTCTTTGCTTCTAGATCTTTTCTTCATCCAGTTGGGCATAAAAGTCATTCATTTGTTGAGGGTCTTCCTTAAAGCAGAGGATACGATGAGAAATGTTTTCTTACTCAAATGGCGTACATGGATCTTTGCATAGATCATCATTATGGTATTCTAACTCATGCAGCGGATCAAAGCTATTATGCATTGTAAGGGGTTGTTTTGGGATACTCTCTTGATTGGTAAATGTAGTATCTGGTTACTTAGATGTTGTCCTATTTTTAGCACTATTGGCTTTTGGGAGAGAAGAGTTAGATATATCAAGATTTGGCTCGCTTGAACCAGCTCTGGTTCATAAATGGTGCTCACGCCACCTTTCTAATCAACTACAATATTAATGGAAATTCTCTCTTCGATGACCTCATTATTAATGTCAATCAGGTGAGACATTATTTCATAATGTCGAAGAGACCTTAATTATATTTTCAAGGATGTCCTTTTATTTCTTTGATGTGTCTTTGATCCCTTTTCAAAATGTCGAAGAGACATTTGAGTTTCTCTCTTATATCCCACAAGGGCTCCTTGATGGCTACACTTCCAATTCTTCCTTCCTTGTACTTTTGATATCTAAATGTCGATGAGATTGGTGAATATTTCTTTCTGATAAGCTTATGTCTCCTCGGCATACCCATGTTCCTCCTTTCAACATCATTTCTTCAAATAACCTCTTTTGTATCTTTAAAATGTCAAAGAGACCTATGGTTATCTCCCTTCGATGTCTCATAGTCTCATCGATAATATGGAGTTATGTTTGTTAAAAAACTGAAGAATTTTATCAATATTTGTTCGATGTCCTTGTGTCTCTTCAACATCTTGTTCTCATTTGTTCTTGCAGTGTCAAAGAGAATTTTTCAGTTCTCACTATGACACACTGATGTCTCTTCAATATTTCCATAGTACTCACCTGACCATGTTTTTTTAGTAATTTACCATTTATTTTATAATAATCTCTCAATGTCTGAGATATGTTTTTTTGTTTCCTAAATGCATAATAATCCTGTATCCTCAAAGTATTGATGTTACTGTGTCTTGTTAGAGATACAAGTTAACTTTTCTCTTTGAAGCACCCAGGTCTCTTCAATATATTTCTCTTTCGGTTGTCGGAGAGACATTTGAGTATGTCACCTCAAATCATAAGGGTCTCATTGAAATTTTCATCAACCTTTTGTTGATCTTGTTGAGGAGACAATGGTGAAGCTTTCTTTGATATGGCATTGTCTTGGCGATATACCTTGTGCTGCAGAGGAAGTACTTTAAGGAGGGAATTTATTTCAAGGTGATAATAAAAGGATTTATTTTATGAGTTATGTACAAAAATTTATGTTTAATGTCAAATACAGTAAAAATTCAAGGACAATGGGGCTTGTGATGGACACAGAATGATAAATGAAAATGGAGGCATGTGAAAACCAAGGTGGAATTTTTAGCTCCAACACAATGTTCAGTATCATGTCTATTGACTCGATGGTACTGACAGAAGGTGTCTACATCATACCAATTAGGATAAGGCTTCTTGAGAGGTCTAGGGTTCTCCAATGTTATGTCTTATCCTTCAACAACTTCTGCAAGATGGAAGAATAATATTTTGCTAACTTTGTGAACTTTCTATTGTGTCTGAGGCCGTTGTCATTCATTGTGGCTACTACATTCACAACAGCCTTAATTTTTCTTGAGAATGATACAATAGATTTTCCTTTTGAATGAAAGCACGAGGAGGATCCCCCAAACTAAACTACCGTCTGCTGATATTCTCGTAATGTGGCACATAGATGAGCAAAAGAAGGGTACTTCATAAATGAAAACTTTTCCTACCAAGGTTGCTGCAAGTTCCCTATGAACACCTTCTACACATCAAAATAGGGCAGCAGACACAATATCTAAGAAAAGAGTGCTTGATACTGTGCTATGAAATAAGTAATCTTCTCATTGTCCCCTTTCTTACATTAGACGAGATCCCAAAAGGTCATCTTCGGTCTGATGTTGGCTTGGAATTATCAGAGAAAATGATTTACAAGTTGATCAAATGATAAGATAGGGTTGTCAAGTAAGGAAGAATACCACTCGAGTGGTGTATCCTTAAGAGATCGAGGAAATAATTTTTCCATCAATGCATCATGATGGAAGAAGTTCATACACATGGCATTAAAGGAAAACACATGAGTTTGTTGGTCCCCTTTGCCGCCATATTTCTCAAATTTGGGAATCTCCATTCCTTGAGGGAAGGGAGTGCTTAAGATTCTTACTGACAATGGGTTATGTCAAAAAGGGTTGAAAGATGGGCTAGGCTAATGCTTGGGAGAGACTCTCCAGATGGTTTTGCATACGACCCATATTTTGAAGCAAGGTGTTCAAAATAGGGTCAATAGATGATGAAGGACCAATGGAGCCTCCAAAACTACCTTTAGAACCACCTCTAGAGCCACCTCCATTAGTGCAACCTCTGCTACCAGAACCACTACCACTCATTCCACTAGAGCCTTTGTCGTCGAGGGTAGTAGGAGTGGTGAAACTAAACCCAAGGGGCATTTTACTCACCTTGAAAGTGGGAGGCTTTGAGAAGCAAAAGATACATTGATCAAGGGGCTAATTTTGGCCATGCAATTAGATAGGAAAGGCCACATAAGAATTATATGGATGTATGATCTTTCCCCAAAACATGTCTCAATCTACTAGTAAGCCTAGCGGCTCTCGCCATGTTTGGTGCTTTCTCCAAATGGTTTTCAAGGTCTAGTAACCTGTTATTCAATGCTAAAATATTTTTTGTAGGGACATGCACAACCTCATCCTCATCCACGGGGATGCTGGAGGGTAGGAATACGAGTGGTCTCGTTTACGAAATCCATCTCGTTGGTGAAGTCCATAGGAAAACTAGTAGAGAAAATGGAGGAAAAACTAGAAGTGACATTCATCTTCTCCATCAATAAGTGTCGTGCGCTTCATCTAACAACATACCTAGAAGTTGTGGACTAGGTTGTGATGATCATAAACCTTCACAACACTTAGGGTTATAACAATCTCAAGGCACGAGGGATAAGCCTTAATGCAGACAAATGGTTAGACGTTGTTCACGTTAGGTTCAAAAAAAATGTAAGAGAGGGGGACCAACCATGTCAAGGCTCTAGATCACAAAGATCTGAGAGCAGAGGGATGCCCTAACTTACCTCACTCTAAAGGATGCGGATCGAGAATGAAGAGCATTGTATAGTACTTTTGTCACTCTACAGACCCGAATATCAAGTTTAGGCTAGGTGAGCTAGTTTTTGGAGTCAATATTGTGCCTTAGACATCTCTTTGTTCGAGGATGGTACTACAATTCTAAGATGAAAACACGGCACGTTGACATCTCTCAAGTGTGTTGGTGTTCGCATAGCCAGAAAACAATAAGTACAGTATAAACTACCTAAAAACATACTAACAGCCTAGCTAGTTGATCTTGAAGGAAAAAATAGAATAAGGAAGTACAAAAAATAAAGACGAAGATGATAAAGTAGATAAATAAAGGCTAGGGTGACAAAAATAATCTCATAAAAGTGTCAGTTCGCCAACTAGCTCCATGCATACGTTCATCTACACAATAAAGAGGGAAAATTGTTGGGGTTGTATAGGGGCCTGCCTCAGTTAGACCTCCATTTTGGTGTTTCCACCTCCACAGATAACCAAAAAGCAACAAAGTAGAATATACAATAAAGAAAGTAGAAAGAAGGAAAGATTGCAATGAACACTGCAAAACAATACTATGCTACTCTATCAAATCACAAAGGAGAGGAGTGAAGTGTTACCACCTCCACTCAAAATATCACTACCCAATGGAGGGAGAATGCAAGGTATGGACTTGGAAAATTCACCACAGCCACAACAATGATGAAGGGAGGTCTTGCAACACTCCAATCCCACACTTCTATGTTTTCCTCACACTTGCAATGTGGAGTTGATGGAGCTTCAAAGTTGTTGCAATGCAATGCTCAAAAATGGAGTGCTAGAATGTGATGAAGCTATAGAAGATCAAATGTGAATGTCTAGAGAGTGAAATGAAGTGAGAACAAATGTTTTTGAAGGTGGGATGAGAAGGAATAAGGAATTTTTGGTTCAGTTGGTTGAAGAGGGACATTACAATTCAACCCCAATCGGGTGTGTAACGCCTCTGCCAACTTCAGACATAGGAATCCATTAGGGACAACAGTGCAATGTGCAAACGTTCATGCACCGCATGTTCATCCCTAACAAAATATTCTCTCACTGATGCACAATACAAATTCCAAGTGGATGGAAGGCAGGTGGGTGATGTGGAATTTTTCCTTTGAATTTAATTTTCTAAGGTGAAGGTATGTGAAAGGGTAATTTTCCCAAGGGGTGCAAATTCGCTTATATACACATATAAACATGCATACATATAAAATTTTATATATTATAAAATAATGTAATAAAAAATGATTTCAATTTAATACCTTCTTGTACAATGTAATAACCCTCCTAGTTGCTAGTTGGACTCATTAGTTTTATGCTTTGATTTGATACTTTGGTACATTGATACTATGGTGATACTGTTTGGTGTGATTGGTTAGTTAGACATTTGATGATGCTATTACTCTTTGTGTGGACATGATTATTTCATATGACATTGTGGTTGGAGATGTTAGTTGATTTTCATATTCATGTTATGATGTGATGATTTAATAGATTATGCCATGAGATGAATTGTTAGTATTAGAAATGTTATCTTTATCAATCATATTATAATTGTTAGGATAGACGTGATGAAGGACAGTGTAGCATCACTCATTGCGAGTGCTCTGTTACGCTGCGATTCCTTCTCACAACACAATGCTTTGATTTATATATATATATGCACATGTACACAACTTCGTTTGTATGCAGGAATTGCAGGCACATAGTCTCGATTCCACTTGCTTCGGCAGGACAGGGTGAGCACAAATAACCCAACGGTATAAAGTTGAAACAGAGGTGACAATGAAGTTTGCCCGTTCCATGATGTCAGACCGTCTGGTTGCATGGTATTGTATGTTCCGTAGTTGTCATGTTTTGTGGTTGTAGCTGTGTTATGTTACTGTTGGTAGTTCATGTGTTGTGACGTTTCAATTTAAAAATTATTGATTAAAAAATTAGATTAATTTGTATTTAAAATATTTAAATGTTATTTGGTGAAAAGCCATGTGTTTTATTAAATATCAAATGGTGATTTGTCAAATGTAAATAAATTTGCCAGGTGGAAAATTAATAATAAAATAAATGAATAAAGTCAAATCTTGTGCATGCACAAGGCTGTTAAAAATGGAGTTTTATAATAATAATAGGAATATGAATAATGGGGACAAATGGAGAGATGGGGTGTGGGAAGAAATTTGAAGACTGCTTTTAGAAAATGGTGGTTGGGTGCATGTAAGAAGAATAAAATAGTGGGTTTTCGAAAAGAAAAAAGGGGGGGGGGATTCTTTTGCTGGAAAACTGGAGGGCAGCTTTTGTTTTGAATTTCATTTTTTGTGAAAATAAGGAGATAGTGTTGAAGGTTTGGTGTGGAGATCCGGACAACAAGGAAGAGAGAAGAAGAGGAGCGAGAGCTGTTCGTGGAGCAATTGGAGCAAGATCTTGTCACATTACAATCAGCAGCAGTCCAGGTTCTAAAATTCGTTCTTTCTCTTTCTTGTTTAAAATCTCAATTAAATTATAGGAAAATCTGTTTATTTACAAAAATCTGGATTAGCAAAAGAATTAGAAAAAAATCTGTTTTATTGCAAAATCTGGGTTTTTAAACAATTTGGGAAAAAATCTGGGTTCTAAACATTTTGGGAAAAATCTGGGTTTTTAAATAATTTGGGGAAAATCCGGGTTACCAAATATTTTGAGGAAAATCTGAGTCTAAATCAATTTGGGGAAGAATCTAGGTTTTCAACAAATTAGAAAAATATGTGTTCCCAAATAAATTTTCTGGGTTTTCAAGTGTTTGGGAAAAATCGGGTGTTTGAAATAACTGGGCAAATCTGCTGCCTTTAAGGTTTTGGAACTTGACATAATGTTCCTCTGTAGTTTTCTTTTGTTACTATGGAAATCTTCCCTCTACATTTTTTTTTACACTGTTATTGCATATTGTAATTATCCCTCTCTATCTCCTACTGTGCTATTTTACATATTTAAATTCTCCCTTGTAATAGTCTCTGTATAATATATATATATATATATCTTCCTCTGTATTTCTCTCTCTGTTATGTTAATTTATATATATGCTTCTGTATATATATGAAAGTATTTTGTTGTAAATTATTTTACCTATTTCCTGGGCGTCGGCCGTACGGAATTATCCGTCACTGTGCGTCGGCCGTACGAAATTTTATTTTGCAGTGTTCAATGAAATTTAATTTTGAGATTTACATTGTTAAAAAAAAAAAATTAAAATCGAATTGCTTTTTTAAAAAAAAAAACAAAACATATAAAAATATATGAAAAAAATTATAAAAAATTTTAATAATGGATATGGATCCACGCCTCAGATTCCCTCGGTATGTATGACTAAGGCCGCCATACATTTTATGACTCGCTGTATGCCTCTACTGCGGTATTTGTCAGGCCGTAGCGATCAAGCAAAATAGCCTCTGATGGATCACTGTCGCAGTCCATGTAAGGACTGCGACGGCCGGACCTCTATGAGTTTTGGTTTGTTTTTTTTTATATATATTTAATTTTAGTTTAAATTAAATATTACATAAGTTTTAAATTTATGTATTCCGTTTTATTTTATTGATATTTAAGTTTTATAAAATGATATATATATATATTGTTTTGTTTTAATTTATATATATATAAAATATATTTTTTGTTTTAATTTATATATATATAAAATATATGACGAAGTATATTGTTTTGTTTACATAATAAATAATAAATTGTAAAATTAAGCGGTTCGTTCGTAGAAATATAGTTGATCTGGAATTAGAATGTTAATGAAATTAATAAAATAAAGTTAATATATTTATTGCATATATTAATTGATCGTTGTTTTTACGAATTTATAATTGATCATGAGTAAATCGTAATGCTCTTTATCTGTTTGAGTAAAGATGACATAGTGTTGAGTTGTCGATTTATGCGTAGTTTCATTCTGCTTTTGTGTTGCCTTTAATGTCGATGTGGGAACCTGGTTGTTGGCTTGAAACCTTTGTTCCAGAGGCTGGTTTATTTTTGGACGTTATTCTCGTTTTGAATTTATCTTTGCAGTTGAAAACTGATGGTTCATGTTTGGAAGGGTTGAACAGTTGTTGAAACCTTTTAGTTCCGAGTTGTTGCGAGAAGGTTAACGCCTCGCTTGTACTTGTTTTGGGAATCATGCTTATTTGTTGAGGTTCAACCCTTGTCTTGTTTCAATTTTCTGTTAAGAGTCTTAGGGAGAGTGGCTCTTCGTGGGGGCCGGCGCCTCGGTTAAGAGGAAGTGCACAGGAGAACCCACAAAGAGTAGTTAAACAAGTGATAACTTAAAAATAGAATTAGGGGGATGGGTAGTAAACCACTCAAGATAAAAGAAATTGGATTCCTCATCTATGCATTAGGGCTATCGTAGACTAATGATAGATTGAGAAGGCCGTGGTCGGCAAAGTCATGATCTCGTCTTCACGAGAGGTTATTGACTCCGCGCGAGCTACCCTATGGTGTCGGCGCCTCATGCAGGAGGAAGAGCCAGGAGATCCATAGATGGGTGCCGGCACCTCAAGTTGGAGGAAGAGCCAGGAGATCCCATGAGAGCTGTGCCATGACACTCTCCACTAGACTTCTTGTTTGCCTTGTTGCTTTTGCCTCTGGACATGTATTTTGGACTTGGTTGTTGTATCAGTTCCCTTAGCTTGTATTCATATTGTTGATTTGGACTCTTGTACTAGTGTTTATGAGCATTCTTGGGTGGCTTGTTATTGTCATCGCTTGGTTTATTTGTGTTCTCTGAATTGTATTTAAGTTTGTACCTTGTTGTCATGGAGTCAGTTTGGCAATCATGGTCGAGTTCACTTCATTGTCACCTCTGAGCACGGGGGGTGAGTTATCTTTAATTCACATGGTTGGGTGGAACGTGCTCCGCACCCGTTGGGTTCCCCATCAGCATCCTTGTTCGCAGCTTTTCCGCAGTTGGAGTTGTACCAGTGTTCACCTTGTTATTCAGCATTCATTGTAAATTGTATCATCCCAATTGTTTGGGAATTTCATTGTAATTATTATATCAAAGATTGTAATGTAACATTATAGCAATGATGTAATAGTTAGGATTCAATGTAATTATTTGATGAGACTCATATGATTGTATTATGTGGTATCTTAATATAATTGTTCTTGGTTTATGGAAGCACATTCATTCATGGTTATTATATTATAATTGGTTACATGGTTTATCATTATCTTTTATTTCCGTTTGTGGTTGCAATGTAACCTCGCGTGCCCCAGAGAACTAAGTGAGTTAATGTGATGTAATATGTTATGTGATTATGGTTAATGTATTGTAAGTTTAACTTAATTGTTGTAAACAAAAAAAAAATCATTTGCCCTTTTGAGTTCTCTGGGGTTTGCACGGCGGGCGTTACAACTTGGTATCAGAGCCAGGTTTGCAAACGCTGGGGTCTCTGGGTAGTTAGGTCCATTAAGTAACCTCTCGTTTGAACTCTGGAGCTTATTTGTACCTTTATCTTGTTGTGCAGAAGTATGCCTCGAGGTAGAGGACGTGGCCAAGCAAGAGGCCGCGGTGCTGGTCGTGGAGCAAACCGGCGAAGTCCCTCAGTTCCTAGTTCTCATGGTTCTGAGCATGAGGAACAGCCAAGCCTTAACAATAATCCGTCAGGTGGTCAGAACCCAGGGCAGCCTGGATTAGATGGTTCCTTACAACATATCCTTGGAGAAATTTTGGCTCGTTTGGGTCCTAGGCCAGAGGAGGAGCCACGATTGAAAGAGAAAGAGAAAGGTCACCGAGGCGGAGGGAAATAACTTCTGATCAGGATGCAGTTTTAGCAGGTCATATGAGGGATTTGTTGAGAGCTCACCCACCGACATTTGATGGTTCAGGAGGTGGACTTGAGGCTGAAACTTGGCTAATTGACTTAGATCGTTGCTTCGCCATGCACCCTTACGGTAGCAATACCAAGGCTCGGTGCGCGGTTATGCATTTGCGAGGCTTCGCATCTACTTGGTGGCATCTTGAGGAACAGAAATTGCACCTTGATATTAGTATGGTCACTTGGGAATTATTCTTGGACAGGTTCAGAGCTCGATTTCTCTCAGACCATTGGAGGCAGCGCAGGGCTGACGAGTTTCATGATCTCAAGCAGTTGTCTATGTCAGTGGAGCAGTATGAGTGCTTCTATGAGTTGAAGCAGTATGCAGGGATTAGCCACGATGAGGGCATGTTGGTTCAGCACTTTGTTCGGGGTCTTAATGCCCGCATCAGTGGTGGAGTGCGAGTCTTCAAGCCGAAGACAATGGAAATGGCAGTTGAGAAGGCTCGCTTGGTGGAGGAGAATTTGGCCATGGCCTTGGGTGGTCACATTGGAGTGCAGATTGGCAGTGCACCTACTCAGGGTTTTAGCACTCATGGGGGTCAGTCTCAGGGAGCAGGATCTTCCAGAAACAGGTTTCAACCCTCGAAAGGGGGTCATCAGCAGCAGCAGCCTCAGCAGCAGCAGTCAAAACAGAAGAACTTCCAATCTCCTCATAGTGGCAATTCTCAGTTTCGCAAGGATCAGAACAGGAACAGGAACCAAGTTTGTCAGGAACGTTTTGCACAGCCTACACCTAGTATCCAGTCAGCGCCGAGTCGTGGGAGCTTTCAGCAGTCAAATGCTCCATCAGGGGGCAGGGGTTTTGGCAGGGGTACTGGGTGTTACTCTTGTGGGCAGCAGGGGCACATTGCCAGATTGTGTCCTCAGAAGAGCACTTCAGGTTTTAATCAGAGGCCAGTTGGTTCAGAGCCGACAGTAGGTGATGCAGGGAGGTCTCATCGTGTATTTGCTGCAGTGGATAATCGACAGGCAGACCACCAGAGCACCGTCATTGAGACTTCAGGTGTGTTACATGATTCTAGCATTTCTATACTTTTTGATTCCGGTGCATCTGATTCCTTTATATCCCCTCTTGTGGTTGAGCGATGTGGACTGGTGGCATCTAGTCAAGGCGAGAAATGGCAAGTTGAATTGGCTTCAGGGTCAAAGCTTGTTGTAGAGAAGCTTGTGCAGGATTGTAGCTTGAGTATAGGGGCTTTGTCAACTAAAGTAAACCTCAGAATCCTCCCACTTGGCTCATATGATGTTGTCTTGGGCATGGACTGGTTGAGTGCACACCGTGCTATAATTGATTGTCGCCGTAAAGCGGTGCGGTGCCTTGATGATTCTGGAAAGGAGGTGGAAATCGTGGGTGTTCAAAAACCCATTTCTTTACGAATGATCTCTGCCATGCAGCTCAAAAGGTACTTTCGACAGGGTTGCCAGCTCTTTGCTGTATCTTTGAGTGACTTGGAGTCAGAGGATAGTCAAGGGGTGTCTTTGGAACAATACCCTCTCCTTAAGGAGTTTTCTGATGTGTTTCCAGAAGAGATACCTGGTATGCCACCTAAGCGAGATATAGACTTCAGGATTGATTTGGTACCTGGAGCTGAGCCAATATCTCGAGCTCCATATCGGATGACAACGCAGGAACTTCAGGAACTCTGTTTGCAGCTGGAAGAGTTGTTGGCTAAGGGCTTTATCCGCCCAAGTGTTTCTCCTTGGGGAGCACCTGTGATTTTTGTGAAAAAGAAGGATGGTTCTCTTCGCTTGTGTATTGACTACAGGCAGTTGAACAAGGTAACAGTGAAGAACCGATATCCATTACCCAGAATTGATGATCTTTTCGATCAGATAAAAGGGGCAAAGGTGTTCTCTAAGATTGATCTCAAGTCAGGATATCATCAGTTGAGGATTGCTGATCCAGACATTCATAAAACAGCATTTCATACCCGGTATGGACATTATGAGTTTACCGTGGTGCCGTTCGGGCTGACGAATGCACCTTCAGTCTTTATGAGCCTAATGAATGGAGTGTTCAGAACTTTCTTGGATAGATTCGTCCTTGTGTTTCTCGATGACATTCTAATTTATTCTAGGTCTATGGAGGAACATGAGGAGCATCTAAGGCAGGTGTTGCAGTGCTTGAGGAGTAATCAGCTGTTTGCCAATCTCAAGAAATGTGAATTCTATAAAATCGAAGTTCAGTATTTGGGCCATGTGATTTCTGGTGAGGGAATTTCGGTTGATCCTGCAAAGATCCAAGCTATTGTGGATTGGCCCGCACCCACAAATGTCTCTGAAATTCGCAGCTTCATGGGGCTTGCAGGGTACTATAGGCGTTTTGTCCAAGGGTTTTCTAAGTTGGCTCATCCTATCACTTCCTTGCAGAGGAAGGGAAAGAAGTTTCTTTGGTCCGAACAGTGTCAGTTGGCTTTCCAGACTTTGAAGGACAAGCTAACTAGTGCTCCAATCTTAGCAGTTCCTGATCCATTAGGTGATTTTGTTGTGTGTACTGATGCTTCATTGGAAGGCTTAGGGGCTGTGTTGATGCAGGAGGGGCGAGTGATTGCTTATGAATCACGAAAGCTTAAGGATCATGAACTCAATTACCCCACTCATGACTTGGAGTTAGCCGCAGTTGTGCATGCCTTAGTAAGGTGGCGACACTTTCTCCTTGGTCATCAGTTTGAGTTGCATACAGATCATCGTAGTCTGCAGTACATCTTTACGCAGCCGAACCTAAATGCAAGGCAGAGAAGGTGGATGGAATTCTTGTGCGAATATGATTTTGAGGTGAAGTATATTCAGGGCAAAGAGAATGTGGTGGCAGATGCGTTGAGTAGACGCAAGCATGAGATTTTCGCTTTGGCTCTTGAGGTTGATTTGAAAAGTCAGATCCTTGCAGCTCTCTCTTCAGATGATTGGTATCAGGTAGTGAAATCGGAGATTGAGTCAGGTAGAGCTTTGGAAGGCAAATTTTCTGGATACTCTATGGTTTCTGATGGTGTTTTTCTTTATGGAGGCCGAATGTATGTACCTCCTGCAGAGGGTCTTCGTACCCTAATCTTGACCGAAGCTCATAGAGCTCCTTATTCGGCACACCCAGGAGTTAAGAAAATGTACGCTGATCTTCGCTCACTATATTTTTGGGCTGGGATGAAGCGTGACATTGCTGATTTTGTGGCTAGGTGTCTGGAATGTCAGAGAGTTAAGGCCGAGCATCATCATCCGGCAGGTTTGTTGCAGCCTCATCTTGTTCCAGAGTGGAAGTGGGACATTATTTCTATGGATTTCATTGTCGGGTTGCCTATGTCTTCCAGGCGACACGACGCTATCATGGTCACTGTTGACAGGTTGACCAAGGTAGCCCATTTCTCTCCCATTCGATCTTCCTATACTGCTTCAGTGGTGGCTAGGGTGTTCATGGAAGACATTGTTCGATTGCATGGGATACCGCGCAGGATTATTTCTGATAGAGATCCGGTATTCACATCTGCTTTATGGACATCTTTGCAGCGGTCCTTAGGGACTAAGTTGAATTTTAGTTCTGCCTACCATCCTGAGACAGATGGTCAGACTGAGAGAGTTAATCAGGTGCTTGAGGATATGCTTCGTATGTATGTCATGGACCAACAATCTCGTTGGGAAGATTATCTGCATTTGGTTGAGTTTGCCTATAACAATGGTTATCATAGTTCGATTGGCATGGCTCCATTCCAGGCTTTATATGGTCGTCCTTGTCGTACCCCTTTGAGCTGGGATCGATTGGAGGACAGGGTTCTTCTTGGACCTGAGATGCTTCGTGATATGGAGCAGCAGGTAGCTCGCATCCGAGAGCATCTTGTAGCAGCTCAGGACAGGCAGAAGAAGTTTGCTGATGCACATAGAGTTGATCGGCAGTTTGCAGTAGGTGATCGAGTGTTTCTTCGAGTTCATCCTCGGAAGAGCCCTATTCGTTATGGAAAGGGTTCTAAGCTTGCACCCCGTTTTGTGGGTCCGTTCGAGGTGTTAGAGCGTATTGGTCCTGTTGCCTATCGCCTGGCCTTGCCACCCAGTCTGTCGCAGATTCACAATGTGTTTCATGTTTCTGTTCTTAGGCCTTATTTTCCTGATGTTACTCATGTACTTGATTGGAATTCTCTACAGGTCGAGGATGGGTAGCTAGCTCTAGAGCCCATGGCCGTGGTGCAGCACAGGAGACTTGTTCTCAGAGGCAGGGATATTGAGCAGGTGAGGGTCCAGTGGGACCCCAATGATGAGACTTCAGCGACATGGGAGGATGCTTCACATATCAGAGAATCCTACCCTTACTTGTTTTCTGGCTTACAGGAGTAAGCCGAATTTAAGGGGGGAGGATGTAATAACCCTCCTAGTTGCTAGTTGGACTCATTAGTTTTATGCTCTAATTTGATACTTTGATACATTGATACTATGGTGATACTGTTTGGTGTGATTGGTTAGTTAGACATTTGATGATGCTGTTACTCTTTGTGTGGACATGATTATTTCATATGACATTGTGGTTGGAGATGTTAGTTGATTTTCATATTCATGTTATGATGTGATGATTTAATAGATTATGCCATGAGATGAATTGTTAGTATTAGAAATGTTATTTTTATCAATCATATTATAATTGTTAGTATAGACGTGATGAAGGAAACTGTAGCATCACTCGTTGCGAGTGCTCTGTTATGTTGTGATTCCTTCTCACAACACAATGCTTTGATTTATATATATATATGCACATGTACACAACTTCGTTTGTATGCAGGAATTGCAGGCACATAGTCTCGATTCCACCTGCTTCGGCAGGACAGGGCGAGCACAAATAACCCAACGGTATAAAGTTGAAACAGAGGTGACAATGAAGTTTGCCCGTTCCATGATGTCAGACCATCTGGTTGCATAGTATTGTATGTTCCGTAGTTGTCATGTTTTGTGGTTGTAGTTGTGTTATGTTACTGTTGGTAGTTCATGTGTTGTGATGTTTCAATTTAAAAATTGTTGATTAAAAATTAGATTAATTTGTATCTAAAATATTTAAATGTTATTTGGTGAAAAGCCATGTGTTTTATTAAATATCAAATGGTGATTTGTCAAATGTAAATAAATTTTCCAGGTGGAAAATTAATAATAAAATAAATAAATAAAGTCAAATTTTGTGCATGCACAAGGCTGTTAAAAATGGAGTTTTATAATAATAATAAGAATATTAATAATTTGGACAAATGGAGAAATGGGATGTGGGCAGAAATTTCAAGGCTGCTTTTAGAAAATGGTGGTTGGGTGCATGTAACAAGAAGAAAATAGTGGGTTTTCAAAAAGGAAAAAGGGGGGATTCTTTTGCTGGAAAACTGGAGGGCAGCTTTGGTTTTGAATTTCATTTTTTATGAAAATAAGGAGATAGTGTTGAAGGTTTGGTGTGGAGATCCGGACAACAAGGAAGAGAGAAGAAGAGGAGCGAGAGCTGTTCGTGGAGCAATTGGAGCAAGATCTTGTCACATTACAATCAGCAGGAGTCCAGGTTCTAAAATTCGTTCTTTCTCTTTCTTGTTTAAAATCTCAATTAAATTATAGGAAAATCTGTTTATTTACAAAATTATGGATTAGCAAAAGAATTAGAAAAAATCTGTTTTATTGCAAAATCTGGGTTTTAAACAATTTGGAAAAAAAATCTGGGTTTTAAACAATTTGGGAAAAATCTGGTTTTAAACATTTGAAAAATCTGGGTTTTAAACAATGTGGGGAAAAATCTGGGTTTGTAAATAAATTGGGGAAAAACGGGTTACCAATTATTTTGAGGAAAATCTGAGTCTAAATCAATTTGGGGGAAAAATCTAGGTTTTCAACAAATTAGAAAAATATGTGTTCCCAAATAAATTTTCTGGGTTTTCCAGTGTTTGGGAAAAATCGGGTGTTTGAAATATCTTGACAAATCTGCTGCCTTTGAGGTTCTGGAACTTGTCATAATGCTCTTCTGTAGCTTTCTCTGTTACTATGGAAATCATCCCTCTACATCTTTTTTTACTTGTTATTGCATATTGTATTATCCCTCTCTATCTCCTACTCTGCTATTTTACATATTTAAATTCTCCCTTATAATAGTCTCTGTATAATATATACATATATATATTTTCCTCTGTATTTCTCTCTCTGTTATGTTAATTTATATATATGCTTCTGTATATATATAAGTATTGTTAATAGAGATTATTTTACCTATTTCTGCGTCGGCCGTGCAGACCATCAAATCATGGAAGCCATCACAGTACCCATTCATGGAGTCGTTCAATGAAATTTGATTTTGAAGTTACATTGTTAAAAAAAAATCGAATTGTTTTTGAAAAAACAAAAGCATATCAAAATATATGAAAAATTTATATATAAAAGGTAAAAAGGGTTGGGTGAGTGGCCATGCGTCTGTCTCTTGGCCGGACTAATTTGCCACCCGTGATCTTCACAGGCTGTTGTCTGGCAGCGACCTTGAGCTGCCAGATTACCCTGCTGTCGTGAAGAATTTCTTTGACAGCCGGACCTCTATGAGTTTTGGTTTATTTTTTTATATATATATTTAATTTTAGTTTAAATTAAATATTACATAAGTTTTAAATTTATGTATTCCATTTTATTTTATTGATATTTAAGTTTTATAAAATGATATATATATATATATATATATATATTGTTTTGTTTTAATTTATATATATATAAAATATATGACGAAGTATATTGTTTTGTTTACATAATAAATAATAAATTGTAAAATTAAGCGGTTCGTTCGTAGAAATATAGTTGATCTGGAATTAGAATGTTAATGAAATTAATAAAATAAAGTTAATATGTTGTGCCGCAAATGGTGATGTTGTTTTAATTTATAGTGATGCTTCGGAAATGCATCATTAATGCTCTTTATCACGTGAAGGCCGACCAAGTGTTGAGGATTGTCGTTATCGCGTAGTTTCATTCTTCTTTGTGTTGCCTTTAATGTCAATGTAGAACCAGTTTTTGGCTTGAAACCTTTGTTCCGGTACGGTTTTATTTTTGGGCCGTTATTCTTGTTTGGTATCTTTGCGATTTAGCCCGATGGTTCATGTTTGGAAGGTTGAAACGATTGTTGAAACCTTTTAGTTTCGAGTTGTTGCGAAGGTTAACGCCTATTTGCTTGTTTGGGAATCATGCTTGGCTGGTGAGGTTCAACCCTTGTCTTGTTTCAACTTTCTGTTAAGAGTCTTAGGGAGAGTGGCTCTTTGTGGGGGCCGGCGCCTCGGTTAAGAGGAAGTGCACAGGAGAACCCACGAAGAGTAGCTAAACAAGTGATAACTTAAGAATAGAATTAGGGGATGGGTAGTAAACCACTCAAAATAAAGAAATTGGATTCCTCATCTATGCGTTAGGGCTATCATAGACTAATGATAGATTGAGAAGGCCGTGGTCGGCAAAGTCATGACCTCGTCTTCATGAGAGGTTATTGACTCCGCACGAGCTACCCTATGGTGCCGGTGCCTCAAGTAGGAGGAAGAGCCAGGAGATCCATAGATGGGTGCCGGCGCCTCAAGTTGGAGGAAGAGCCAGGAGATCCCATGAGAGCTGTGCGATGACACTCTCCACTAGACTTCCTGTTTGCCTTGTTGCTTTTGCCTCTGGACATGTATTTTGGACTTGGATGTTGTATCAGTTCCCTTAGCTTGTATTCATATTGCTGATTTGGACTCTTGTACTAGTGTTTATGGGCATTCTTTGGTGGCTTGTTATTGTCATTGCTTGGTTTAATTATGTTCTCTGAATTGTATTTAAGTTGTACCTTGTTGTCATGGAGTCGGTTTGGCAATCATGGTCGAGTTCACTTCATTGTCACCTCTGAGCACGGGGGGTGAATTATCTTTAATTCACATGGTTGGGTGGAACATGCTCAGCACCCGTTGGGTTCCCCATCAGCATCCTTGTTCGTAGCTTTTCCGCAGTTGGAGTTGTACCAGTGTTCACCTTGTTATTCAGCATTCATTGTAAATTGTATCATCCCAATTGTTTGGGAATTTCATTGTAATTATTGTATCAAAGATTGTAATGTAACATTATAGCAATGATGTAATAGTTAGGATTCAATGTATTGATTGAGACTCATATGATTCGTATATTGGTATCTTAATATGTTGTCTTGTGGAAGCACATTCATTCATGGTTATTATATTATAATTGGTTACATGGTTTATCATTATCTTTTATTTCCGTTTGTGGTTGCAATGTAACCTCGCGTGCCCCAGAGAACTAAGTGAGTTAGTGTGATGTAATATGTTATGTGATTATGGTTAATGTATTGTAAGTTTAACTTAATTGTTGTAAACAAAAAAAAAATCATTTTCCCTTTTGAGTTCTCTGGGGTTTGCACGGCGGGCATTACAATATGTGAGTTTCTAGTGTTCCTTGGCATCGGGTCTGTTGTTGCATTTGTGATTCCAATTGGTATCTTGCAAATAGAACTATCTTTCCTTGCTTGCCGGATTTGGGGTTCCAGTGTTGCTTCATTAGAGTTCTTCTAGTGATTCTTCGTAGCAGTTCATCTCACTGAGGGGGGTTTCTCCCTCTTTACATTTGTACATGATTACCTCATCAGGCCTTGTTGTTGGGACTCATATTTGCATAATAATTTTCTTCTCCCTAAGTTGCACTTATGGGGGGTGTTAGTGTAATTAATATTTAATTAGGCTTGCACAAGTTTACTTAGGCTTTATTTAATTCCTAAGTTTTAGGCTTTCATCTTTATCTTATTGAGCTATCTTGTTGCTCAAGATAAGATTAGGTTTAGGTATCTTTGCTTTTATAAAGCAAATTATCTCTTGTAATGATTGGTCTTTTTGAATATATCAAATTGCATGTTTTTATGCAAATCTCTACTTTTTTGTTTTTCTTTTTTGTGGAAGGTATTTTCTGGTTTGCAATCAGATCTTGGTTTTCTAACAAAAATAACACACACAACTACATATTGTTTAGAATTTCTATAGCTTCCATCTCACTAGCAACAAGCTTTTGTCCCTTAACCCTAGTATTAGAAACCTCCATACCTGAGGCCCCAGCTTGATTTTTTAGTCTATTTCTAGTCCTAACCCTAGGCCCACTAGCTTTTACCTCACAACTCAAAATAGAACCTTTACCAACACCCTTAGCAACAACATAATCCTCCCCAGTCAGCTTACCCTCAGTAGCCATAACATCAGTAGACAAAATTTCCTTTCTCTTATTAGGGGAGAAAGCCATTGCAGAGTCTAACCTGGTTAAGACTTTAGGAGCTTCTCCACTCTTCATAACCACATTCCAAATTTTGTTAATTTTCTCCTCAAGGGATAACATTCTTGCCTCCATACTCTATTTTAGATTGGCAGTTTCCTCTACCACAATATTAGCAACAATATTGAGACTAGCCATTAAATTATCAATTTGGCTTTGGATCGAAGGGTCCTCATCCTTGAAATAAATGCCTCTAATACAAACATTAGTCCTACTGATCTCATAAAGAACCATTTAAAAAGTTTAAAAAGCACATTGGAACTGTCACAGGCCGAACCCAACACATTAGAAAGATCCTCCCTATCAAAGTTTTCAATGTGATTTCCTACAACAACATCCTCTTCAAAAGAACTCTCATGGACCTTATGCTCAAAAGCATCCTTACCTTTACCACTAGTGACATGAGACTTCATCCTACAAATGGAATTGGAAATTTTCTCCGCAACATCCATCCTCTTCTGAATCCTCTCAACATCCACTTTCTTAGCTCCCACATCTTGTTCACCACCCACAACTCTAACCTTCTGCTTAGGCAATCCAATGAAAGTGCTCATAACATCCTCACCATGGAAGCCACCAGCCACAAAGAAAGGGGCATTCTTCTCTAGATGTTGACAAGCATTCAAAACCCTTCTCTTCTGACTTCCCCCCTTAGGATCCTGCACAAGTCTAGACACAAGGGGAGGAGAAGAAACTTCCCCATAAAGATCATTTTTATCTTTGTCCCCTTAGAAGGAACAATCACCTCCACATCATCACTACAAGTTGTATAACCCATTTCCTCATCCAATTTCCTTTTCCTAGATTTACCCTAAATAGGGGATATGTGGCCCTCCTCCAAAGAGGCATATGAGTCAGGGACATAATCAACATCACCATCCCTATCCGACTCATAATATTTATTTAACATAAGCCTCCTCTTCCTTGATTTCTTAGAAGCCCTTTCCTCACCTGACTCAGTTTCATAACCCTCCCTAGCTTTAGCCTTCAGAGTAACCAGAGTTTTCTAGACATCATGAGCTTTAACATGTTCATATATCAAAAGAATCAACCTTGCATGCAAGATGGGGTTTTTAGGATTCTTCCTATGCTCTTTAATCCCACAGTCCATCAACACCAGCAAATAATAGGGAAATGACACCCATTTTTTGTGCCTAAAATGGTTAAGCAACAGAAAATGGTAATTGTTAATGGACATGTACCTTCCTTCCAAGGTTACATACCTCATGATTTCTTCGACAACATCTCGCCAAAGACGCTTCAAGGAATTCCTCAGATACCCACCACTCTTCTTAGGCTTCAAGTCATCACTCTCATTATTATTAAAGAAAAGAGACATCATGACCAGTGACTCTTTCTTATCCATGTACACCTTCATACCCTTAATCGCAAGGCTAGTAATTTGGGCTATGAACTCCTCATCCACCAAAATTTCCCTGCCACCCAAGTCTAGGGTTCTCCCTTTCCACCCTTTCTCAACCAATTTAGTAACCTAAGTATTATTGCCATGCAGTTTCTCCATGAAGGGGGTTAGGCCACCCTTTTCTAAAATCTTCCAGACTTCCTTTCTCTACTTAGAAATATCACAGGATTTGGGCTCAGGACTATTTTTGTCCCCACCCATGATGATGGAAAATAGAGACCAAGCACTTAACATGAAACTTAGAAGGAAGCAGCAGACACCACTCAGAACTGAATAATCCAATAGAATACTTTGGAAGCTTATGCAGCTAACACCCACAATTCGTATGAAGGAAACCATAGGACATACATACCATAATGAATTTGAACTCTGCGCCATATGACAGCCTTTCCACAAAATCATAACCATACCCTCCTTCCTAATGATATGCCACTATGTGAGCAAGGACATGCATACCTTGAAGAGTAAATTAAATTTCATTTATAAAAATAGTTGTGGCCTCATAAGGGATGGGGTCATTTAAATCCCAAACCTTACTATATCTAACACCAAATTTAGTGAAGAAATCAACTATTTTATTTCCCTCTCTCAAAATATGGGAAATATAAACATTATCAAAGGATTTAATAATTTCAAAGGAATCCTTGATCAAGGCCTCAATTGTACAAGACAGAGGAGATAAATTCTTCAAATTATTAATAATGTTCAAATAATCACCTTCCAACAAAATCTTCCTATACCCTCTTCTCTGAGCCAGAACAAGACTATGACAGGAAACTGTTGCCTCCAAGATTTGCTTACTAGTTGCATAGTGCATATTTTAGCATTTCATTCAAATCCTTCAACATTTGCTTGGTCTTAGCATTGCCAAATATTGCTCACACAAAATGTAAGGGAAAACTACATATTGCAACAAGTTTGAGAAGGTATAATGGAGGTTAGCCATGGAGAATGAAGACTTTTGGGTGAGATCTTTTCATTAGATTTCAAGTTATTTCCTTTTCACTTCATTACCACTTTGGGTTTGTATGTTAATGTATTAAATCTGCTAACCCATAAGAAAATACCCTTAGTTACAATAATATGTTCAATTTAGGTGATTCAAATTGATATCTTTCAATTCACACATAGGTTGGCTTTAACTTTAATACATATGTATTGATATTCTTGATCTATCCATCTAATTATCCATACTAATATATAAATTTATTTTCCAACATCTCTCTTCATCACGATCTACTCCACCTATTTTATCCTAGGTAAAGTCCAAAATCATAAGGTTCACCTCCTACTATGAACTAACCTCACATTATTTCATATTGGCTTATTAACACGCTTTCCCTTTCTTGACTCAATCAAAGAACTATAAATATTACTCATTATTTATATTTCATATTGCATTTAGAAAAAAAAATTGTTTCTTACTTCCCATTGAATAGCCATTTGCGATGGACCCCTATCAACTGATCGTTGCATGTTTGTGCATGTGATTGCTAGTTATTATGTATTTTAAAGACTTATATCAAAATCGTCCATACTTACTCCCTATTTTTGGTGTAAGTGTACATATTTTTCTTCCTCTACTAGTAGTGTAATATAGGCTATTTATGTTGCATCCATTCTTTCTTTCATAACTCTTTGTTTTTTCTTATTTAACATGTGATAAGAGTGCATCTACTCTCCACTTTGATCTTAGTTCTACATCTTGCATTATACTAAGTTATAAGTTATAATGGGAGAAATATTTGTGCCTCCTCATTGAAGCAATTTTTTCTTAATATGATCTTATATTTTTGTTTCTTCGTCTATTTTATCCACTAACTACTCTGTAAATTCCCTTACTATATCACA
Source organism: Sequoia sempervirens (assembly GCA_007258455.2). NCBI lineage: Eukaryota > Viridiplantae > Streptophyta > Pinopsida > Cupressales > Cupressaceae > Sequoia > Sequoia sempervirens. Next base: position 25,719 of record VDFB02192955.1, read on the forward strand.
TGTTGAATAATTTATTCCTATAATGCAGTATTATTCCTTGGATAAACCCTTCACCCATCATTTTACTTAGAAAATTTGGTGAAACCTCTTTATTAATTTTCTTATTTTGTCATTTATTCATCTGATTTGTCACTATTTATGTTAGGTTAAGTATATGTTTTTCTTTCCTTATATCCTTATTGTGTCTTTTGTAAAAGGTTCTAGATTTCCAAAGAACCTTAGAATTTCTTTAAGTCCTAGGAATTCTGAGGTCCCTAGAACCACACTTCCCTCCTAACGTTGGTTTTCAATGTTATTTCCTATTTAGGACATGGAACTTGCTTTGGTTCCATGTTCCAATTTCACCCCAAGCCTTGATTCCTATCACTTTTTGTGAATTAATGAATTTTGGATGTGTAATTCTACCGTGGGTTTATATTTTGTTTTATCCTTCATTTCATCCTCAACTTTGTATCCTTTTCTCACAAGTGCTTGTTCCCTCTCAACATTCTCCCTCCTAGCATTCTTAGTAACTACTAATTGATCATGATTATGGGGAAGGACTCATGAGTTCCAATATTTAAATGATAATTCATTTTCCAAGCTCTTATGGTTTGATAATTTTTTCCTCTAATTGTATTTGTTTATGAACTAGTGTGGTTTCTTTTTCTCTCTCATTCTTTCATAGTCATTCACTATTTTTTGTCACATCCCCTCTAACTTAACATGCTTATGGAAATGAACTTATGGTTGTTATGTTAGTTGCAAGTGTAAGTGTAGAATAAGTAAATAAGTAAAAACACTAAAACACTTCTTAATGAAACATTATAGCAAGATTTAACAACAATTAACTAATTTAAGGCACAGAAAACTTGAAAGCATCTCATTGTTTCCTATCTCCAAAGATTTATCGAATCACAGAGGGCTCTCAGATTTGGTAAGCACTGATCTAATGAGTGATAATGATTCCTAGAAGCTATGATGAAGCTACTATGATCTATGCTTACATGAAAACTTATGGAGGAAGCTACAATAATTTATGATGCAGCCATGATATTGATTCTATTGATGCTATGATTGCTAAATGAGGCTATTTCTATTGCTATGATTGCTTGATTGCTAAGATTCTATTCATGCATAGTAAGTTTACACAAATATGAGAGATTCTAGATCAGGTTCCATTTCCTGTGAAGAAAGGTTTTCTATATAGATTTATGGTAGCACATCGTGACAGGGCAGCACAACAAAGGCTTAGATTCAATCTAGAGAATTGATTGGTAAGAGATTGAGAAGCTTGAGTTGATTATGGGAATAGTTTCTCCCCATGAAAACATTGGGCCAGATGATAGGAAGAATCAGAGGAATGAGATTGAGAGGATTTCCTACAAATTTGTCTCCACAGCTTTCTTGTGAATACCAGTTGAATTAAATTGGATATATGATGTCTAATTTGGTAGGTGAGTGAATAGAGGAAATTTAGCTTTATGGCTTTATTTGAATAATTTATGATTTATTCAAATTAGTAAAAGGGAATAAATAATTTAATAAAACAAACTATAGAATTTGTTTATTAAATAAATATAGAAGGGATACGATAATTAAACAATAAAGTATTTAACCTTGTTCAATTAATTAAGATTGAATGATGTGATAATTAAATAACACAAACTATTGAAGTTGTATATTTAATTAAAATTGAAGATTAGAAGAATTAGAATGTGAACTATTTAAATAAATATTTCTATTTATTTAATAGTAGATGAATTTAATTATGATAATTAAATAAAACAAAGTGAAATTCATTTATTTAATTAAGACGAAAAATAATAGAATAAAGATTGAAGAATTTAAGATGAACTATATAAATAAATATTTCTACTTATTTAATAGTAGATGAAATAAAGGTTAATTAATCAAATAAATCATATTTAATTAATTATATTCTCTAGACCATTTTTAGGTGTATAAATTTTTCCCCTCTTTGAAGTGATGTGTTTACACATTGGTTTAAAGAAAATTTTGTTGCTGTTGTTGCTAGTATTGACGAAAAAAAATCAGTATGCCCCAGACGTTGATTTTTAGGTGATGATGAATATATCCCCCCTCAAGAGATAAATTAATGATTTTTTTATTTTTTTTTGGAATTTTTAAAACTTTTATGATATTTCAATGATTTAATGATGATTCGATGAAGATTTGATGTTCAAATAATTTATCTCCTAAAAAAGAAGATTGAGCCTACCAGATTGATTAATTGATTAATTGATGCCTTATGTTGCCTCCTTGTGTTTGATGTTTGATAATCACTTCAGCCGATTGATTTGATGATGTTGATGTGATATTTGATGATTGACCTCATTATAGGCAAGGATCAATAATAGATTGATGATTGATTGACCTCATGATAGGTGAGGATCAATGATAGATTTTTGATTGATTGACCTCATGATAGGTGAGGATCAATGATAGATTGATGATTGACCTCATCATAGGTGAGGTTCAATGATAGCTTGATGATTGAACTCATCATAGCCAAGGATCAATGATAGATTGATGATTGATCTCTTAAAAAGTGAGGATCAAATTATAGATTGATTGATAGGCTGATTGATATTGATTGATAAGCTTTATGATTTGTGATATGTTATGATCATAGGAGGGTTTTAGAATTCTTCAGTCTTGAGAACACTTTCCAAAGACTTGGGACATGATTCCACCTCTTGATGCAGTCTAATGGAGATATTATCAGTTGATGTGGTTTATCAGCTTTGATTGATATGCCCTAGTATAGGATTGATTAATGTACTGAGACTTGATGATGTATCGAGACCTGATGTATACACTAATTCAATTGAGACATGATGATTATTCTGTCATGTTATTGATTTTCCAGCCTTGGAACATCTTAAATATAGATGCAAACTAATATGGATGCAATCTACTTTAACCATTCAAATCTAAAGATGCAACGGTTGTCATCCTAACAGTCGATTTGTCATGCTTTTATCATCATTGAGCCTTTAAAATATTGAAAATGAGTACAAGCACTGATGGTATAATTTAGACCATGATGACCTGAGTACTTCTTTCATGATTTTTGATATTGCAAGTTAACACAAGCATCTAGGTATAATTAGACTGAAATGATTGAGCATTTCTTGTGTAAACAGACAAGAATCAATCACTTTCCTATGTGAATTTGGAATGTCATTAGTGATACTTTGTAGAGCACGTCTCATGACAATTCACATAGTAATTATGATTAATTCATAGACAACAAACAAAGAAAATATCATTCTCCTTCCTAGCTTCTCTAGTTCAATACATCATCGAGTGGCTCCAAAGAAATGATAACAAAGATCAGAGTACAACATATCCAACCTTTTCTTAAAGTATTTCAACCATTATTGAGATTAGATCATCCATTTTGATTTTATGATGTTTTTGTGATTTTTGAGAGTTTTGACCAAAAACCTAACCTAAAGACCTATCCTAGGGGCCTCGAGGGCTGATCGAAGATTAGCCTTTCCTATGTTATACATGCAATGACCACATAGTTCAACTGACACAGAGTCTATTTTTGACTTTTTGAGACTGACTTTTTCACTTGTTTTTGTATTTGTTGTTGTGATACAGATGTCCAATGTGTTTCTAATGGTGATTGATGTTTATTGTTGGGTTGTGTTTCGATCATTGTTTTCGTTGTGTTTGTCTTCATGTTGCTTGTCTATTTGGTTAAGCTTGAGATGTTTCCCCCAAGCTAGGGTGAGACATGAACACTCATAATGATATGAAAATGGATGAAAAATGATGGTGAAAGCAACAAACATGACATGAATCTAAATAGATAGAAAAGTTGGCTTTAAAATCACAAGTAGCGCCTATTTCTAGATTTTCACTACATGTTTTTATTGCACTTTGTCATTCCTTTTGAATTTTTTTTTTTGTATTTTTCCATTACCAAGACACCTATTTGCCAAGTTTTCATCAAGGTAACCATTTTTTAGAACTAATCCATGCACTAGGTGATTCAGGTGTAGAAATTTTTGATATGGATATTGTTGATAGGTTCATTGAAAAAATCCCCTTCAGGTGTAGACAATTGATATGATTTTGATCCATAAACTGATATGATGAAAAAGGGACCTAGCTAGTTAGGTTCAAACTTCCCTTTATTTTCTTTGTCCTATTGAGTTCTAGGGTTTTCCTTTAGGACCAAGTCACCAACTTGAAAGATTCTAGGTTTTATTCTGTGATTGTAGCTCCTATACATTCTCTATTGGTATGCTTTCAAATGATTGATAGCTTGTTGATGGTGTTCATCTAGTAATTCCAGTTCTTGTAGGCTAGAGATTATATAATCCTCATCTTTAATGATACCCTTCAGTGAGACATAGAGTGAT
>VDFB02192956.1:0-19173 GCA_007258455.2 Sequoia sempervirens
CCATCGCATCCTTCGAGTGTCGATTCGAGGCAAGAGAATCTAGTTTCTAAGGGATCGATCATTTCGTGAGATGAAATATGACATACAATTTTGATTATGATTTTTACAATGGCACTAGTACTCGTCCCCGATGGACGAGGAGCACATTTAGACAGAGGACTAGTTCACATGATTTGATGGATGGCAGGCAGAGTACTGTATACGCCTAGGGGTGCAACATCCTTGCACACTTGTATTATGATCTAGGGTAGTTTGCTTACCACGAGGTTGACAATATGGTGCACTATACACTACTACAAGTGTGGTGCCTAGAGCATATCACGTGCACTAGGTTGATAGGGTTTCCATGTACATCATCCCTAGGATACCCTCGCGCATTTAGCTATCCTCTGAGGCGGTTATGGCAGTACAAAGATTTACACTTTTGGAGGGTCATATTCAACTGAATGGATCAAGATGAGATCTTATGGAGACCATATTAGTTGATACCTTGGTGGTCGGATGAGACCCAACAGTTGAGGAGACTGTATATGGATAGATTTCTACTAGGAAAACATGATTATGTAGTAAGACCATTCTACTACAATCATGTCATGTGATAGTTTAGGAAAATACAAGTATCGCCAATAGCACGACCCTTCATCAAGCGATCAGTGTGGAGTGCTTAGAGGCCCAGGGATATGAGACGACTCACCACTGATGATGTCGTCTACAATGACTTTGATTACGAGGATCATGATATGCCCCCAGTATTTGATGTTGATGATGTCAGTGCCACATATGCGTACGAGGAGTGGTGGGTAGTAGCACTGCCATCTCCTACATTCTTGATGGATGAGCCATTAGGCTATGCAGGACCACTCCTAGATTAGAGAGACGAGGAGGAGGATAGAGCCGAGGAGACAGGGATCATTGCTTTAGACCTATTCACAGATGTGATTGATGAGAGAAAACAAGAACTACGATAAATAACGAAAGAGACAAAAATAAAATATATGTAAATCCTTCTATTTGGTGGAACTTGGTCCATAAGGGGAAACTACTCACACTACTACAAGGTTGCCCAACTAAGGCTTGGGCAAAGAAAGGTATTATTTCTTTCAACAATATTCTTTGTAATGGATAGCTAAAAGAGTGGGCTTCTCTAAGCACTGACTATGCTCTACCCACCTCACATTGGAGAACATACTTGGTGTTGAGAGAAGCCAACTGAAGGGGGGAAATTGTTTGGTGTCTAGGGTTTGGGACCTAGAATAACAATCTTCACACTCTCTCATTCAAGGGTAACCCTAGAGATCTCAATGTAAAGGAGAAAGAGATCTTGCAATAGGGTTGTCCTAGGATATGATTATAAACCAATGAGGGGTTCACCACCAAGCTAGGGCTTGGAAAGACAGATGTAATGAAATTCAAAATGCTTAACCCTAATATGATGTAATACTTGACTAAATGACCTAAAAGTGCATGAAAATCAAAACTGAGAGGTGGGATCTCAAAAGTGTGCACTTGGAAACCTGAAGAAGGTTGAAATGAGCTCTAAAATACTATTTTTTTGAAAATTTGTCCTACTGGGACTCATATGCCAGTCTAGGTGAATCAGTCCTAGATTTGGGTTTCTGCACAGGAACAGGTTTCTGGTAAAAGGGTATCTGAATCTGCAAAAATCTTGAAAAATGCATGTAGTGGGACTCACGTCATTTTTGGTGTATCAGTCTTGTTTCACTTTTTTGGGAATTCAAAGTTTAGATATGCACTTCAACACCTGTTCTTCTCTTCCAAATTGATTTTCGGATCCAAATCTGTGAAAAGACCTGCAAAATAGAATATAAACTTGATTTGCTTATGGGGGGTTTGCCTTAGTCAAACCCCTAGTTTAGTAATTAAACCTTGATAGAACAATGAAATATGCATGTAAATAGAAATGTAAATCCTAACCTTAAGTGTGTCTAAAATTAGGAGATTTGAAATGAAATGCAACCCTATTCTAATGTGCAAGAATGAGGTGCATGAATGAAATATGAAGATGAATGACTCACTTTGAGAGATCTTCAATCTCCCTAATGAGTCTTAATAATGCTTGTACCTTCCTTAGGCTAAATGCAGAGTGACAATGGATGATGGAATCACTTAGGAAACAAGTCATTAGGCTTGGCTTGATGGCTAGTTGCATCTCCCCAACCTAGAATCCATCATGATTCACCATAGACAACCATGATCAACCCTTGACAATGTTAGATATTTAATGAAAGTGAGCTCAAAGACCTACAAAAAACACTTTAATGCTACTCCAAGACTTCAAATTTGCTTGCTTTTGAAACTTGAATGCTCTTGTGAAAGAATGCTTGAAGACTCTTAAATACTTGGATCTTGAAATTTCTCTTGAAAATGCTTGCTTAGATGAAATAATGACTTAGAAGCTTTCTTATATAGGCATTAACACCTAATTTACTATTATTCAGATCTCAAAAGCTAACATCAACCAAAAGTTTGAATTAAAAAGGTGATTTTCTCACTTGAACCCTAAAAAAATCCCCAAAATAGGACTCATACGCCACCTCTGACATATGAGTCCCACCCTAGATTTTCAAGGTGGATTTTTGGAATTTTTGATGATTTTGTCAGGTTTTTAGCTGAAATAAGGCCGAGTGAAATAATGGGTCTTAGGGGCCTATTAATGATGACTTAAAGGGGTATTTAATGCAATGGTGCCAAAATAGGTCCAAATTAAGTGTGAAATTGCACTACTTTCAAGAGCATACAATTTCTACACTACACCAACAAAACTATAATTTCTTGTCAAAACTAAAGCATATTGTGGTAATGCAAATTGTGATACCTTGACTGGTTACAAATGGAAAGATGGTACAAAACTGAACACACTAAATTCTAAAATCATTTACAAATCACTAAGTGAATCAAAGACATCTTTAATAATATTAACAAATGTTGGAACTTTAAGGAAGATGAGAAAAAGTGGAAAAATCTTCAAATAGAATTGGAATAATGCTATTGAACCAAAAAAGGTTGGATTTAAGTGGTTGTTATTAAAAACCTACCTTACTCTCCTTTCACTTCAAATGTAGAATTATGTGCATTATGTAGGAAACTTGAAAATATTATTCATATCTTATTTGAATGCTTCTTTGCAAAAGAAATTCGGTTTATATTTTGTTTTGATTTGAATGGGTGGGGAGAGTTAGGAAAAATAAAGATTGAAGAAATTCTATTAGGGCAAATAGAAGGGGCTGAAACATATATTAATTGATTTTGGTTGTTACTATCTATATAAATTTTATGATTTTTTATGGAAAGCAAGAAATGAGGAAAAATTTCAAGGCAAGATGAGAGTGCTTACTAATTCTTTTAGAAGACTCACTTTTTTAAATATTTCTATGCAAGTAACTGTTACCATGGAGATCTCCAAATCAAATTTTGTAAAGCTAATCAAAGATGAGAAGGTGGAAGTCTACAAGAAAGAGATAAAATATGCAAGACATTGGCCCTTTAACTCAAAAAATAATATCCCATTCAAATAGAATTATCTAAAATTCCAAAGAAAGTACAACAAAAAATACAACTTGTAAACTCTAAAGGACCTTGGATTAATAGGTGGACCAAGATATCGCACAAATCAAGATGACATGACAATGGAGGTGGTGAGGTTGAACTCAAATATGTCTGATATTGAGCCTCCCTTGGGGTATTTTGACATGGGAAGTTGTAGTGAAAGCGCAAATATTTGTAATGCTTCCTCACAGAATTAGCTAATATGTATATAGTAATATAAAAATACAAGAAAATAGTAGTGAATAGTATGACCTTTTGGCCTTACATGGCAAGATCATTTCAGACAATCTAAAGCATAATTGAGATACTGTCTTGACCATATATTGTTGAAAAATGAGGTGTTTTCTTATCTTAATACTCTATAAAACTTTAATATTGTTGATCTAAGTAAGTCTTTTCTTTGTTACATATATTCTTTGTGGGTGATTATCTTGATTAATTCATTTTACTGTTGTAGAATGTAGAGAGAAGTTGATAGAAGAACTAGACAGGATATTAGAAATATCACACAAGATATACCATGGAGAAACCTTTCGGGAAAAAACTCCACCAAGAATTATTCTATTATTCAATCTCTAAAATACAATAGCTCCAATTCTTGCTTGAGAATGCTTATTCTGTCTTTACCAATCTTCTTCACACCTACAATAACAATTATGAAAAACTCTCTTCAACTTGAATAAGATATAGAGACAATATGCAACCTTGTAATCTCCAAATGGTGATAATTACAATGCACAAGCTCAATCCCTTGAAAAGGTATGCCATATTACTTCAAGTTGAGTTATTATGTGAAGACTAAAGCTTACAACATGTGCTTCATGCATTTGGATCCCAAACTGAAGCTACAACTTCTCCTTCACTTTGGTGATAATTCCAAAGCTCTTCCTCAAAGTTGGCGCCCATAAGTAATCATACTTAACTGAGCCCAGAAATATCTTATCATGCAAGAGAGGTAAATCCAAGAAAGCATCTTGGGTGCCCAAGTTGGCTCCAAGTGATTTCTAGTTAATGAAACATTTACTCAACACCATTCCCAAAGAATGGTCATCCCTGATAGCTGGAGGTAGTCCATGTTATTGTCATACAACTCAATGTTATTAGCCATGCATTCCAAGTTAACAAGTTAACTAACATACAGTTGAAATTAGGAAGACAACTTAACCATGGCCAATTGAATTGAACTAATTGAATTGCTGAACTAAACTAAATTGAACTAAACTAAGCTGATTAACTGAACTAAACTAAACTAAACTAAACTAAACTAATTTGAACTAGCTGAACTAAACTTCAAGCATGCAAACATCAAATCCTAACTCCTAGGATCTTTTCATGCATTCAGAAGTGTTAACTGTTACTCAGTATAGTTAACTGAACACAAGGTGAGTTTCACCTTACCATGTGAGTGTCCCATGTGTCCCTATTATTTAGGAACTCACTATGGACACCCTCACATGCTTCTTACATTTATAATTAATTACAAATGTCAATAATCATGATTATTTCATCAAATATTAATCTCATCCTAATCTTAGTGTTGTTGAACACATTCCAAGAATCTAGGAGATACATGAAATAATTAATGTTTAGGATTTGCAATTAAATGGAATCCTATTTCCAACATATATATTGTATAAATATTTTTCTATCATTTTGATAAACTATATTTAATACAAAAAAAAATTATAATATAAGTAAAGTTAAATATTAATATTAATTATATACCCAAGACAATTTTATTATTCCATTGTTTATATTTATTTTTTAAAATTTAATTTATTTATTTTAACATCACTCCTCATTCATACCATGTTGAGATGTTAAGAATTTTGTTAGATCTAGGAACAATCATTTCTATTTCCCCTTTACATTTAGTCTTGACCTATATCTCTATATAAATATTAAATATTAATGTTGTAATCTCTAATATTTTTTTGATATGTAAGTTATATTTTTTATTGATAAAAAAAAGGCATACATTGATGTGCCCAATGACAACAGTTTACATTTCCTTTTTTGATGTGAAGGAAGAGTTTGACATCATCAAAACCCTACCGTTTGAACGGAGCTATCCTGACTAGACCATATTTACATCCATCCACTCATGCAACCCAAAATGCCCATGCAAGGGCTACCATACATCAGCCTCCCAAAGTAGATAACATGGAGGCAATCCATAAGAACAACCATATAACCTATTAGAATGACATTACCCATCACAAAGAGCCACATAAGTTAGAACAAAACCCCAAACCCCCAAGCTAAACAAAGCTTGCCACAAAATGTTAGCATCGGAAGCCAAGACGTTACATTTGACTTTGCTAGAACCAGGCTTCACAAACTCAAAATAGACTACCCATTACCACAAGGACCAACAAGCCATAGACGGCCGAGAAAACACACCTTTTATCATAGCCACTAGAACTAAGGTTAGAGTTCCAGAGCCAAGCCCTATTCTTCTTTGTAGGCGAGAAACTTGTTTATCCAGTGGAACTCTTGCATGAGTTCGAAATGGAGCTCTTTTAGAAAGTTGACACCCTTCAAGGCATGATCTCGTTGGCTCCACAGTTCGACGCCCTTGAGGTCCAACAGGAAGGATAGGCGTTGAACCCTGAGGTCCATATGGTGACCTAGATGTTTTGGACGAGGGATTCCCATGCTCAACTTCGCTACTGCCACGATCTCCTCTAGGCCACCCAATAGGTTAGGATAAAACACCTCCTTAGTCATTTCGATAACTACCTCTTTTGAGATTTGCAAATCCAACAATGCTAACACAAAGCGGGATGATATATTGGTGTTAACTTGATATCGTTCCTCAAAAACCAAAAATTCTTTGCCCAAAATCAATTTGACCGCCTTAATCGTCATGCAATCATTTTCTTTGAGAACCATATTTAGGCATTGGTCTATTATCTGGCCGAAGAAAGCTAGTTAGATCTTCTCACTCGTAAGCCTAATTGGGGTCTCCATGATTGTTGGTCGACTTGAATTATACATAGTGCTGATAGGCCTAGGCCAATGGCCCCTTTAACAATACTTAGTACGTGGGAAGCACACTCTCCATAAAGAGTGTTTGTCTTGTGAATACTGAATAATCCCTTCAAGTGTGAGACAAGACATCTATAGAAAAATGATTTGATCTCTTTTGAAATCTTATTAAAACTTGTAAGTTTCCCATGGATGACGATCATGAGGATGCAGTGGTGGATTTGCTAGGATTTAGCACCAACTTTAGTGGTGCTAAATCCGATATTGACTAAAGGAAAAAAAATTGTGTCTTATTTAAACGACCAAATAACTTAAATTTATACATGAGCCTTCAAATTACGATTGCTTCGATGAAAATACTGCCTCCTTTAAGATATAATTTTAAGACACTCTGTCTGCCCCCTTATTAGCCAACAAATCAACTTCCTAGTTACATTCTTTGTATATGGTTGATCGTGCAAATATTGAAGAGTTTCAGGAGCCCCAAGACTCCATCTAAAGCTGAACAAAGTTTCCAATTCTAAGACTTACTAGAACGTGTTGCATTTATCACCACAACTGAATCTCCTTCAATACCCACCTTTGCCACTCTCAATTCCCTATAAAGCTTTAGCCCAAGAATCAAAGCTTGGAATTCTACACTGTTATTGGTTTCAATGGGTAAGGGAGCACACAAAATTCCCAATGTCTTGCCTTCCTAATCTTTGACTAAGCATCCAACACCCGAAATTCCAGGGTTTCCCCTTTCAACCCCATTGAAGTTTAATTTTTGTCATCCATAAGCAGGGGGAGACCAAAATACTTTTTCTCTCAATTCTAAAGATGATTTGCCTCTAGCTCCCGAAAAGGAGGGAACCGTTAATCCAAACCAATTCTTCTTGATTTTAGCATCCCATCCTAAGAACAAGCCTTGGTGCTTACTCTAAGATTCAGAGGCATTTCCCTATCTTGAAATATTCTCCTATTCCTCTCCTTCCAAAATTCCCAAATTAAAAGAGATGGGCTAATGCACCACAAATGTGAGAAAAGAGTTGATTTGTTGATGAGAAGTCATCCTTGAAATAAGCTTTTGATGTCATTAGGTAATACTATCTACCACCAAGTTTGGCACAAAGCCATTGCTAACACTCATGTGGGAAGGGGAAATCTAGAAGTAGGTGTTGAACAAATTCCTCCACTCCTTTACATAGAACACACCTCAATGGGAATTGATACTTGAGCTTCTAAAACATTTTATGCAATTAAAATCCTCCCTTTCGGAGCCACCTAGGCAAAAGTACCTTCCTTTGGAAGACAAAATTTACACTAACACAGTTTGATGGGAAGGTTTGTTTGAGCCTCTTCATCTTTCACTAGAAGTTTGTACCCATCCTTAGCATTGCATTCCCTTAACTTAAATCCATTCCAAACCAGCTCATATATTCCATCCCAGATATGGATTGATCTCTCTTTCATCACCTCTTCGAAGACTTCAACTTGTCTGGGTGAAAGGCCTAGGGTTCTCACATCCTTCCAATGCCAAGTTTTAACATTGTTGCTATCACTGCATTCTAGATAATCACGAACATAGGAGTCCCAATTCTACAAAGTTATCCCCTGCACCTTTTCTAGTTCCTGCCTTTTATCTAAAGTAGGGAGTCCACCCCAAGAATCCTCCTAGAAGAGGGCTGATTTTCCATCCTTGATATCCCAGGTAAGGTATTATGAGAGATCTACAAATCCACATGAAGTTCCAGATTCTTGAGCCCTAAGGAAGATGAGAGGAGGTGAGAATACTCTGGGATTCATCATCTAGATACTTCCTTTAGAGAATCCTAGCCCATTTTAGGTGTTGGTTCTTGAACATTCTCCAAATCAACTTTTCCCCCAGAGCCCTATTTTGCTTTAGCAAGTTCTTTAAGCCCACACCCCCTAGCTTCCTTGGATTGGCAAACCTTGTCCCAATAAATTAGTGGGAACTTTTTCTACTTTAATTTACCTTGCCAAAAAAATCTCATCATACTCTAATTGATTTTTTGATTACATCCAAACGAAAGGGAGAGATATGAAATAAGGTAGACTGGGAGGGTAAAAACTACCGCTTTCAACATTGTTATTCTGCCAACCCATGAGAGCCATCTCCCTTTCTAGGAAGCAAGCTTCTCTTCTATTTTGATTCCCAGGGGATCCCATAGCTTTCTGGAGCATTGACCTAGGGCGAAAGACAAACCCAAATATTTGCAAGGGAGGTTCCCTTTTTTGAATTTCAAAACTCTAAGAATTTGTTGTTCCATTCCAGGATTGAGAAAAAGAAGAAAATCTCTAATTTTTCTTTACTTACCTCTTGGCCTGAAGCAAAAGAGTATTGATTCAAAAGTTCTGTGAATTGAATGGTCTTCTCCTGTGCGCCATCCCAAAGAGCATAGTCCACAAATTGTTGGTGCATGATTGTCAGGATGTTGCTTGTCACTTGAATCCCTGTTACTCTACCTTGCTCAAAAGCCTTTGAAATTAATTTGCTCAGGGTTTTCGCCATAATTATGAAGAGAAAGGGAGAGATGGTAGCCTTGCCTAAGCCCATGTGATGCCTCTAAGAAACCTTTTGGTGTGCCATTGACGAGGACTGAATACATTGGATTGGCCAACCAATTGTAAAGCCAACCAAACCAATGCTAGTAGAAGCCAAAAGCTTCCATTACCTTGAGAAGAAAGTGTCAGTCCACCCTATCATAAGCTTTCTTAATGTCCAACTTCAACAACATGCTTTGCTTCTTTTTTTATTGAATTGAGTGAATAGCTTCCTAGGCTATAATCACTCCATCAAGGATTGATCTTCCAGGCACAAACCCAGACCACTCCTTTGAGATGATGGATGGAAGAATGAATTTCACCCTATTGGAAATTGCTTTTGGCATGATTTTGTACAAAGTATTGCATAGAGCAATAGGGTAATACTCATCAAATGAGAGAGGCTTTTATTTCTTGGGGATTAGGGCAATGAAAGTGTTGTTGATTTCTTTTAGTACTTTACTAGTCTACCTTGAGTCTTCAATTACTTCTACAACCTCCCTACCTACTATGTCCCAACATTTCTAAAAGAACCTTCCTAGGAAGCCATCTGGCCTCGATGCTTTGTCTGGATGGAGCTGATGTAAGGTTGTTTTAATCTCCTCTTCTAAGAACTCCTTTTTCAACAATTGATTTTTCTCGATTGTCACCATTTTAGGAATGCATGACAACACCTATTGTTGCGCAACGAGGGTCGACCCCTCTTTGTTGTTTAGTAAATTCCTGAATAAATTGATTGCTTCTTCAACCATTTGCTTTGGTTTCTCCAAAACAACCTCACTGGGGGCCCTAATGGATGTGATTTTGTTGATGTCCCACTGAGCTTTGGTGACATTATGAAAGTATTTGGTATTCTTGTCTCCCTCCTTGATCCACAATTTTCTAGACTTTTGCCTCCAAAAAGTCTCTTTTTTTGCCATGATGTCTTCCAAGTCTCGCAACAAAGCTTTCTCCCTCATATATCGATCCTCATCCATGCCATGAGCCAACACCTCCTCATTTAGAGAATGGAGTTTTGCCTCCAAATTATGTTTTGACTTGAATATGTTCTTGGATTTGCTTTTGTTTCATTTTTTTAAACATTGTTTCAGGATCTTCAACTTTGTCACCACCTTAAACATTTTGGAGCTTGTAGGACTTACTTCATTCCACCACTAATGAACCGAATCATGAAAGTTGTTGTCTTTCAACCATATTTTTTTGTATTTGAAGGGACATTTGATAGGCCTCTTTTCTCCCAGAATATCCAGGCTAATTGGGAAATGGTTAGAGTCTAAGTGAGGAAGAATGCTTCCTTCCAAGTTAAAAGGAAATGCACCTCGATTTCCCCTAAAAAGGATCCTATCCATTTTTTTTGTAATGTCGTAGAACCCTTGCCTCCGGTTTATCCAGGTATATTATCCATTTGAGAGTTGAACCTCCATGACCATGTTGTTATTCACAAAGTCTTCAAAGTCAGATTGGGATTATCGCTTCCTCTAGACCCCACCTCTCTTATCACTGCTGTGCAAAATGGCATTGAATTCACTCCCCAAAATACTATATTCTAAAGCATTATTCCCCTAAAGAGATTCAATTTCTTGCCACACCCTTCTTTTTTGGGTACATGAATTAGAACCATGTATGTTGAAGAGTAGGAAGCTTAAATTAGAAGAAAGGATTTTTACCTTGCATGCTAGCTAGTTTTTTCCTACTACAGAGGGCTCCACATAAATTGATTGTGGTTTCTAGAGAGTGATGAGACCCCCAGAGTCCCCTTTAGAGCTCACAACTTCCATACACCAATTTCATTTGCTTCTTAAACATTTCTACTTTTGCTAGAGAGAGCTTGGTTTCTTGAATCATTAGGATATCTACTTGAGATGTTTCTAGTAAGTGCCTGGCTAGGCACTTTTTGTTAAAGGCATTTAAGCCCCTAACATTCCACAAAAGGAGCCTCATTGTTCCTTGAGGAAGGGTTCCACCCTTCCTGGATCTGAGCATCATAGTCATTCGGATCAAATTGTTCTTCCACGCAGATGAATGATCCCAATTCATTACCAATTTCCATTAAGATCTTGCTATCCTAGTATTCTAGAGGAATATTAGGCATTGTATACCAAATATGGAGGTACTCCATTCAAAAACCGGTAGGATCAAAATTGGGCTCCCACAATGTTATAATCTCTAATATTAATATTAATATAATTTTTATTTTATTAATTCTATATGTATATTAATTTGAATATTAAACTTTTAAATATCAATAATTTTTTAATATTAATATATATCAAATATGAATCAACAAAAAAATTAATATCAATTTATTTTAAATTTAACTATTAATATATCCATACAATGTCAAGCAACCACAACTATTATTGAATACTATAGAGACAAATGGGGAGAGGCCCCATGGTGGAGTGGGCATGTATCATGGGGATAAGAGTTGATGGCCTAGACCCCACTTTTAAAATGTAACACTTAATTATAAGCATAAAAGTCTCCCTTTTTTTCAAATTTTATTTATAATATGGAAACAAAAGTACATGTTAAATCAACTTTGGGTCCAATCAAAGATTGGGTAATTACTTTCCAGCTTCCCCAAATTTAGGTGAATGTGAATAGATATTTATATTTTATTATAAAACTACTTTTATAAAAATACTGATATGACATGTATAAAACCAATTTATATTTCATCTATCATAGATATGATAGATGACCAACTTGTAGATACATTTCACAATATTACAAATAAAGGTGTTCCACTTTTCATCCCTAATTGACCAAGTTTCCACCATGTCCACCTATATCCCTCTTTCTTTGGATTTACCATGTAATAATTAAAAATTAGTACTCAAGCTCACCAAGTTATGAATTATTTTACAATATAACAACAATAAATAACATTATAAGCAAGACCTATCAAATTCATAATGATACATGCTATTTATTTCACTCATACTAAATAATCAAATACAACATAATTTCTAAATTCTCAAATCAACAAATAATTAATATTGCCAACCCCATTTCTAACCTTTTAAATCATAATGATATGTAGCATTCATCTTATAAATCATATTATTTCTCTCATTAATTTCATGTATTCCTATACAAATTCTCTCGAAGAATTCAAATTTGTCCACTTGCTCTACAAATTACCCTCAAATGCCTATTTGTACAAGTTACCTATATTCTGCATGTTGCATTTTTCATAGTTTCAGATTGCACATTTCACAGTTTTAGACACTTGTTGGAGATTTATTTCACATACATGTTCGAGCTTCCAAGGCATGTATATTTCAAAGTTTTTCTAAGAATAAAATTGTATAAAATTATTTCATATATGTTTATGGATCGTACATGTCATGATTTTCTTTTGAAATATTTGCATACATACATATCATTCTAGCTATCATTCTTAGTTTAGAGTTATAAGAATGTTTAAATTATAGTGGAATTGAAATTAATGGTATAATTCAACTGAAATATGATTTTAATGCCAATTTTCATTATTGTTTTCCTTTTGTAAGTGTTGCTTAAATTAGAACGGATTTGAAATTAATGGATATATGTACTAATGTTGGCTAAGTGTTTTTAAATATCTAAAATAAATAGCATGTGCCATTATGAATTCTAGGGTGTTGTTTATGATTAAACACATATGAATATATAAATATATATAGTAACATTTGAGGTGTTTTATGGCATGAAAAGATTGTGGACGTGTGTGTAGAGCTTACCTATTCACTACTAGACTAGTACACTATCATAGCCCACACCACCCTTAGGTCCTCTCCCTTATATATAATTGCACTTTCATTGAAATTTCCAACTATTCTATAAATAGTAAAACAAGCCCATCCTATTGTATGCATTAAATATATGAATCTTAAACATGACATGGATGTATAGTTGTATTTTAAAAAGGAGTGAAATGTATTAATTATAAACATATAAGCAAATATTAGTAATTACAATATGTGTGTGTGTGTGTGCGCGCTTATATGCTTCCTACACTTTGCTCAATGCAGATGAAGAATAAAGTCTAAGCCAGAACTAGGCGAGCCGTAAAGAGAGCACTAACAACAATGTCTCTGCACAAGAGAAGTGTTAGACTGCTAGTATTTGAAGAGGATGAAGTTATTCCCATTGCACAACTAGTCGAACCTATTATCCAAGTCAATGCATCTATTACAACAAAGAATATTTCAATGCAACGTGAATGGTCTACCAATGTTATGGAATTTTCCATGAGAGATGTTGAAGACAATAGATTTTCAATGAGGGGGGCAACAAAGAAGTGGGGAATTCCAACAACCATGCTCATGAATTGGTTGACTAGTGTTACTTCTATAAAAGTAAAGGTCCCTCAACTTTTTTGAATGAAGATGAAGAGGAAAAGGTTGTTGAATGGTGCAAGAAAAAGGCTATAGTTGGCCATGGACTTGCAATAGTGAATTTATAGTTTGAAGTAGCCTAGATATGCTAAATGAGGCCAAATCCATTCAAGGATGGAGTTCTTAGTAAGTCTTGGTGGAGAGGTTTCAAAAAATGACATCCAAAACTTACTTCAAGGACAATAGAAGGACTTGAAAGAGACATGACACTAAATTTGAGGCCTACAATAGTTGCCATGTTCTATGAGACATTGTTAAAGGATTATGTAGCTAATCCATATGGTCTGTTGAATATTTGGAACTATGATAGAGACTAGCATTCAAGTTGATAGAAGTGGTGTAATGCAGGTGCTTGCCAAAAAAGGTAGCAAAAGTGTTTCTTACATTATACTGAAGAGCCGAGAGTGGATAGCAATTTTATGTTGTGTGAATGTTGTTGGACAAAAAATACCTAGCTTTTACTTGTTTAAGAGCAAGAAACAACTAAAAATATATAATTTTGATTGTGAATTAGGTGCATGTATGGCTGCTTAGCCCCATGCATGGATGATAAAATAGCTCTTTGTCAATTGGCTACACCATTATGTTGGTTTTGTCCGTGGGGTGTGTCAACCACCAATAGACACCTATTGATATTTTATGGCCATGGTAGCCATGTTTCCTTCTCAATTATTCATGAAGCAAGATCACTTGGCATAGACTTTCTAACCCCACCAACCCACAAATCTCACAAGTTGCAACCACTAGATGTTAGCATCTTCTCATCTTTCAAGATATATTTTAAGAAGGAAATAGCATCATGGTAAGGTAAGGGTAGAGTTGGCAACACTTGGTAGCCTTGCATTTCATAAAGCATTGATTGTTGATAACATAAAATCAAGTTTTACAAGGATAGGTATTTGACCCTTAAATCCAAATGCATTAATGGAGGATATGTGGCCAAGCGAGACATTTGAATTTACTGCCCTTGAGGAAACTTCAGCTGTAGAAAATATTCTAAGTCTATCTAATATTGTTGTGCCATAATTAGAGGTCAAAGGGACACATGCTAACCCTATAGATGAAAGAATTGAGCCATTAATAGAGGAAATTTGTGGTCCAATAGAAACACCTATTTTTCTATACCAACATACCCCAATAGGAACACTTGTTTTCCTAGACCAACATACTTATGCGGAAATGTCACTTTATCTACCCATTGCACTAGACCAACCATCATGGTTATTGAAGGGGCTGCAACTATTTGTATTGATTTGAATGTGGATGAAGACCAAAATCTATCATTCCCATCTCCACCAAACAACATGGGTCCATCTACCTTAGTGTGTTGTTATGCTGATTGTAGGAAATGTGAAGCTGTTGAATTGTGAGGAGGTCAGGGTGTGGATGGAATTGTTAGTGAGGTGCAAGTTGAAAATGAACAAGATTCAAGTGTAATGGAGCATGGAAACCATTAAAAGTATGAAATGAAAAAAGAATTATAGAGCCATAAAGAACATAGTGATACAATGGAGGATAGACTTACGATGACCGAAATTTTTTATATTTCAAATATGTTGAAAAATACTCGGAATCTCAAAAATCTATCACCATAGCTCATTCCCAAGCTCTCCATCGTCATACTCGGAAGTACACCATCACTGGTCCCTCGATAACATTGAATGGTGTTGCAGAGGACCGAAAAGAAAACCTTGTGAATGAAAGACGAACCAAGCTGCGCACAAAATGGTTGACAACAAGAAGTGATGGGAAGTAAATGAGCAGTAAATGCGCATTAAGTCACTAGGGAATGTCGTAGCTTATGGACAGATAAGCAGGTACCACACATTTACTGCTGATCGATGCCAATTTTACCTCGAAAAATCGTTTTTCCAAAAACCGTTTAGTATGCATTCAATGCCTTGGGAGACGCGCCCTTAAACGACTCCATGCCACGTCTGTGTACTAACATGCTACGTGCTCTTCCCATTTATTTGACGCATCATCGTCTTCCTTGCGCACTGTTTTAATACAAAGCTTTCATTGAAAGGCAACAGCATGTCTCCCCACAGAAGATTTCGTACGTCTCTCTTTTTTAAGAGAGCCTTTCTAATGGGCTTCGAATTGAAAACTTGAGCGTTGCTTGTTTTGTTTCCCATTTGTTTTTATAGCTTCAAAACCTGCGAAGCTCGGTTCTGAGTCCGTCTTCGTTGTGAGGCATAGTTTTTTGGCACGCCTTTTCTCATAGTTAAATTTAAAACCCTAAATATTAATGGACTCATTCTTATATTTTCTTGTTTCAGGATGGCAATGGCAGTTAACCCTCCCTTGCTTTTACCAGCAGCGTTGGAGCAAGGTTGTGTGGCTTTCCATCCATTTTTCAGTTAGGCACGCCTTTTAGGGTTTTATTTCTGAAATATAATACTTGTGTTATAATTCTTTTTAAACCGGCCCCAATTTTTTGTTTCAATTCTGGTTAATATTTGTTACTTAAGAGTTAAAATTAAACTAGAGTTTATTTTGATTTTAGTTTTGGTATTTTTTCCTACAGAACCCAACAAAAGGGCCATAAGCTGAGTGCAGGAACTCTGAAAGACCATGGTTGGCACAGCGCACCTGAGTGTCAGGTAAAGATTTTTATGAATCTTGCTTAGGCTATGAAGCTTGTCAGTGTCTAAACAAATTCATCCATTTTGCCACTCATTATTCATGCCATGGGTTTATTGTAATTCATATTCTCAATATCTCTCTTGACTGTAATGGGGATTGCATTCAATTTGTGCAGTTGAGTTCAGAATAAGTTAAAAGCACATTAATAGCCAAATAAATTATATTTCTTATAATTAGTGGACATTAATATCTAAAATTGAGGCAAATTAAAATAAAAATCCTGAAAATTATACCAACCCCGCCTTCCCATGTCTTGGCGGCTCTCCCATTCACAAGTCACCTCCCCTTTCACTCCATAACTCTATTTCTGGAGTATGTGTAGATCTAAATTCATTTTATGCATCAAATCTATGAATTGCTCCTTAGGATGAGAAGATGTTTGAGTGCAAGAGGATGTGAAATGGATGCAAATGAATGCCTTAAAACAAGCCCGTATCATCAAATAGTGCAAATGAGTGTTAGTTGAGAGTGAATCTCGATTCAAGAAGTCGATAGGGTGACTGTCGATTTGCAACTTACCTTCTCAAATCTCTCGAGTGATCATGCATTCTTATGTCACCACCATCCTCCACCTCAACAAGACACTTATTGAAAACCCTTTTCCAACCGTGTAGGCCAGTCCACCCTGATCACTCTCATACTGCAATGCCGCACTTTTCCTCCATCCAATTAAGAAACATGTTGTATTCAAGAACATTGCTCTCTCTTAATCGTCAAGGGCATCATAGCTGACTCTCAGCCTCAATTTGGTGTCGTCCGGCAATATTCTGGACAATTTATCTAATAGGGACTGCCAATAATCTTCGCAAGATCTACCATATAGCTGTGCCCCTAAGACCTTGAGTGACAAAGGCAGACAATTGAAAGCATTTAAGAACTCTTCAACGAGATCCTCAAATCCTGACAGTGGAGAGGGTTGGAAGAACGCAAGCCAACAAAAGAGCTGCTTGGCATGAGTGGCGTTGAGAGGTCTCATTTGATAAATGGCAGAGTTACCCCACGCTTTAAGAACATCCAACTCGCGTGTGGCAACAAGACCTTGAGTGACAAAGGCAGACAATTGCAAGCATTTAAGAACTCTTCACTGGGATCCTCGAATCCTGACAGTGGAGAGGGTTGTAAGAATGCATGCCAACAAAAGAGCTGCTTGGCATGAGTGGTGTTGAGAGGTCTCATTTGATAAATGGCAGAGTTACCCCACGCTTTAAAAACATCCAATGCGCGTGTGGTAACAAGAATCAAGCTTCCGTGTTTAAGCCACTCCCTTGCTGGCAAAAGAGCATTGAGTTGGTCTATGACCCACATCATCTAAAATGATAAGCACAGATACAGATCTCATGTGGCTTTCAAGAATCCCCTTGCCTATGTCTACATTGTCAAAGGATAGTCCTTTGACATCAAGGTCCTCCAAAAGATTATTGGGGTGGATAATAACTTAAATCAGTATTGTTAGTTACTTATCTAGATCAATATATATGTCAAATTATGTAATGGATGTGCAAATAATACAAATGATCAGTTAATTATTTTATGAATCATTGGGGATGATGGCATCATAATCTGGCATCATGACTGGTTGCGTTAACAGGTAATCCTTCAACTGTGGAAAAGCCTGTTTTATTAAATTACAACTTTCGATAATGTTAGCCATTGATTTCATAAAAAATTATTCTCTAAAATCACAATTTCAAAGTAAGAGATATTTTATTAAATTACAACTTTTGATAAACTCCGGTTTAATCCTGCAATAATGTTAGCCAATGATTCTTAAAAAATAATGTTAGCAATAATCCTTTAAAGGCCTTCCCTAAACCCTAAACCCTAAACCCTAAATTCATATTTTTTTTATGGATCATTAGCTAATATTATTGCAGGATTAAATTGGAGTTTGTTGAAAGTTGTAATTTAATAAAATATATCTCATTTATCGAAAGTTGTAATTTAATAAAAATATCTCTTACTTTGAAATTGTGAGGTTAGCCGATAATTTGTTTATGAATCATTAGCTAACATTATTGCAGGATTAAACCGGATTTTATTGAAAGTTGTAATTTAATAAAATATATCTCTACTTTGAAATTATGATTTTAGGGAAAAAATTTAAGCATATCCAAACAAGGACATCACAAGCGCCCCCAGCGGGGTCGAGGGGCAGCACCCCACGTGGGGGTTTGGGGGCAACGGTTTGGTGGGGTCGAGGGACGGAGCCACCGCCACCAAGCCCAAATTAAGACTTCCAAAACCACACAAACCTTCATGGTGTACATCATTTTGCATTAACAATAAAACCCAAATGAAGACCATGAAAGCCACACAAACCTTCGTGGAAAATATCATTTTATCGGCCGTGGGAGGGTTTTTTCTGAGCAGGCGAGTTTTTCTGTTGGACTCGGTGAGTACTTGCCAAAAATTCGGTGAGTCTAACGGCAAGTAAATGGCTGAAAAACTTGGGACGCAGAAAAACTCGTGAGTTTTTTGTAACTCGTTGAGTTTTGTGTGAGTTTTTCAACTATGCTACTGGGCGTTATGAATCAACTAAACACTCATTTGCACAAATTGATGCTATGTGCTTGTTTTTAAGTATTTCATTAGCATCAACTTCACATCCTCTCACTCTCAAACATCCTCACTCATCCTCTCACATTTATTGGTGGTGTTGGCTCCCACCAATAAAGAGGTTAATTTTCTTTTTGAGTAAAAAATTAACTCTTTGACCTTTGCTGTAATATTTTGAAATGGTCTATCTTCAGAGAAGAGCAGCATGGCTGTAGGTAATTAGATCCTGGTTAGTACTGAGTTTGGAGTGACCTGACCTGCCTTGTGCTTGTCTTATTACTCACTGCCAATACCAGTCCTTAATCAGGTAACACTCAAGTTCCCAACATAGTTGTTTTGGCTTTTTGAACAAAAAAAAAGCTTAAACTCTATCGATGTGATTATGATACGGTGGATGGGATGGGATATTTATCAGAAGAGCTAGTTGATCATGGAAATGGCCCCGCAGTTATGCTTACCTGATATTTAATTTTTTTTA